>JAFBJS010002044.1:56323-85777 GCA_016785265.1 Paraplagusia blochii | reverse complement strand
TTTGTCCAGATTAATGTAGATTAAGTGGAAGCAGACTTTTAAATGGACAAGGAATTAAAGAAAGAGTGGTCCAATATTTTTTTTTCCATGACTGTATATCTATCTATCTATCTATCTATATAACATGAAATGCAATAGTACTGTAACTGAAATTGCGGTGGAGTTATAGC
The DNA here is from genome assembly GCA_016785265.1 of Paraplagusia blochii. Lineage (NCBI taxonomy): Eukaryota > Metazoa > Chordata > Actinopteri > Pleuronectiformes > Cynoglossidae > Paraplagusia > Paraplagusia blochii. Next base: position 85,607 of record JAFBJS010002044.1, on the reverse strand, counting down.
AGGGTAATTGTGTCATGTTCTCCCTCACCTACCAGTCCTTTCCGCCCTCAGCCCCCTCAGTAAAGAGTTAAACAGATTGATTGGACAGTGGACAAAGCAAGTTTTCAGTCTATTAGTCCTGCTCTTTGGGAGGAGAAGCCTGTCACTGAACGGACTCGTCTGTTTGATGATGACAGTGTGCAGAGGAAAGTAGCAATGTCTATGATTGTGAGCAGATTGCCAAGTGTCCTTCATTCTGCCACTATCACCAGTGAGACCAGTTTGGTGCCCACCACAGAGTCAGCATCCTGATCAGAATTTTTCCAGTCTGTCTGAGTATTTCACCAATGTGCTGCTCCACCAGAGAAAGGCACTGGTAACCACAGACTGGGGAAACATCTTCAGGAGCTTCCTGCAGACGTTAAACAACTTCACAGGAAGTAAAATCTCCTCTGTGTCTTTTTGCACAGGCAAAGACTTTTAAACGATAAAACATTTATGAATGGGCAGCAACAAGGTGAGACATGTTCAACTAACTGTGCGTTTAATGTGGTAGACCAGTGGTTCTCAACTGGTGGGTCCGGACCCAAAAGTGGGATGCTGACCCATTCTGAGTGGGTCGTGAACAGCTGTTCAAAAATCAAAATAATGTGAATCAGATGTGGAGAATGTGTTTTATTTTAGAAAATGAATAAAATATGTATGTTAAATTTGACTTACTGACCACAGGAAAATGAGGGTACCAGGGAGAGACCAGTTGAGAAGCACTTGGGTAGAGTATGGTGTATCAATAGGCTCCATCTGAACAACACAAAAATTTGTGCAAAATAACTATTTTTATATCCATCCACTGAGCCTTTGAAGCCTCTGATCCCTAACGACCTAATAACACACTACCTTTCAATAGAATTCTGAGAGAATAGTCAGTGAATAACCCTTCAGCGCTAAACACAAAAATGCTGACTGTAATCTTCTATCAATCAGAGGAGAGATGAGCTGGCGAGGATGCTGCTGACCATACACACCTCAGCAGTGTTCTGGGCTCCATGCTTCCATCTCAAAGTCAGTGCAGGTCAGTTGTCGACGGGGCGATATGGAGTCCCTACACTTTTTTTTCTTGGCATCTTCTGCATCCATCTGTTTTGAGCCTCAAGACATATGTTGCACGACACACCCTCCTCCTGCCTAACGCTTAATGCAATATGTCATAGGTACAGTGTGTCAGGTGTAGCAGAATTAGCCTGTAGGTTACACCATAGGGCTGTTAGCGGTGAATGGTGTTCAACTTTGGAGTTTAATGACTGGTTGTTTTTTAAGGGGCAACTTTTATATACAATAATCAGCCCTCTTAACCCTTATTTGCATGAAGTTCATGCCACTCTGCAGGATTCCACTTGCAAAAATACGAGGTACGCTGCTAAGTGCTAAGTAAACCTGAACTTTGGAGAACTTAAGTGAAGTCTGCAAAGATTGTTAAACTACTCAGAGGAAACTAAACAAACAGGATGTTACTCTTTTCACATCAACTCAACAGCAATTGGGAAATGGCTTGTATTTTGTGAGCCAAATCAGCTGACAGACCACGCACCTTCAGGCAGCTGCACAGAAGTTGTTGGACAGAGGTTGTGTCAGGAAATCCAGGCCGCAGGCCAAATCACAATAACAAAAGATTCCCCCAAACCATGATACTTATTGTAAAGAATAATGGCCAGATATGCAGTTTCTCATCAGCCTTCAGGCAGTGTTTCTCTGTGGACAGCTGCTTCAGAGTGCAGGGGCAGCTCGGAAATGAAATAATTATAGACACAAATTGAGCTCCGCGGAGCTGTAATGGAAGCCCAACTGTTTGCCCTGCTGCACACAGGAGGCACCGCAGACCTTTCAGTGTGACTTACATCTGGACAAAATTTAAATCCTGTAATGTAATGCAAATTGTGCAGGCTTTCGGACAAGGCAACAAATGTTTCTGTTTCTCTTTATCTATAGTAAATCCTGCCTCCCACATTATTGCACACAACAGATTAGTAAACTGTGAGATTTTCACGCCTTAAAGTTGCAAGAAAGATTGTAATGATACAAAAAGCTCCCATCCTAAATGAAAAGACTTCATGGTGGTCAATAGGTAGTTTTTTTTTTTTTCCCAGATCAGCAGGATAAATATCCAAGATAAAGACACCATAAATGTATGTTCTGAAGGTAACAACTGATGTATAAAGTGGCACAAAGAAGCTGTAAACAAACTGAGGTGTAAAACGTGTCTGAAAATTCCATTTGTTTTGTGAGTCAGGTAAGAATTTACAAGCTACCCTAAGGGGGTAATAAAACCGAAAACACAGATACACAGATCTGGAACACTGTCACCCTGTTCCATAAATATGACTGCATCGGAAGGAGGTTTTTAATAAAAGTTGTAACAATCCCTGATACAGCAATCCTGCTCCAGCTACTGATAGAGTAGGTTATGTTACTTAGTTCAATTATTCTCTATCACCATTAGGTTTTTGACCTGGACAGTTAGTTGGCCAAAAAAGTTGCTAATGGTAGAAAAAAAAAAAAAAAAACTAACAGTACTAAATCTTGACACTTACAAAATGTCCGTTCTCAACATCATTGCAACAAAAGTCAACAGATAAAATATATAAAAAAAAAAAATTGTCCCATCATCAAATTAATATTAAATAGTTCTGACATTAGTACACAATAGAGCTCTATGGGCTGTTGGAAAACTTTTGTCACCACTGTAAAGATATATAAATGTATTTCTAGGTAAATATTTAAATTAAATCTGCATTTTTTTTTTTTCTTTCGTCTTGTCCCTGAGTCAGGGGTTTCCACAGCTCATCAACATTTTTTATTTCCACCTGTCCTCTGTATCTTCCACTCTAACTCCAATTACCTTCATGTCCTCCCTCACTGCATCCATTAGTCTCCTCTTTGTCTCCTACCTGGTAGCTCTGTCTTTATGATCATTCTTCTACCGATGTATCCACTGTCCCCTATCAGAACATGTCCAAACCATCTCAATCTGGCTTCTCTACCTTGTTCTCCAAACCTTCCTGTATGTGTTGTCACTCTAATCCACCTCATTCCCAATCCATCTCTGTCTCTCTTCTCTGCCTTCTGTCTTCTACCTATTCCTAGTGTCTCTAATCCGTCCATCATGGCTGGTCTCACAACCATCCTGTAAACCTTTCCCTTCACCTTAGCTGACTCTCTTTTATCACAGATCACTCCTGAGACCTTTCTCCAGTTGGTCCATCCTGTCTGTCTTCTATTGCTCACCTCTCCCACAGTCTCCACTGCTCTGAACAGTTGATCCTAAGTATCTAATCCAGGAGTGTCCACACTTTTTTGTCTTGTGAGGTACTTTTCAGGCTGAAGTGATCTACCTAGATTGAACTCTAAGTATATTTACCCATATAAACTGGATATTTGATTCTCTATATTAACATATAAAACATGTTGTACTGTCTGACTCCATACCTATATTATTCTCACTTTAAACCCATTAGCACTAAATAGAATTATTTTTTTAGTTTTAATTACTATTATTTTTTATTGCTCAGGATCTACGAGCACTTCTTCGGAGATCTACTGGTAGATCCAGATCTACCTATTGGGCACCCCTGATCTAAACTCTGCTCTTAATGCAGCCTCACAATTCCACTGTTCCATATTTAAATGAAAAGCACCAAAATATACACAGAATGCAATGTACCAAAAAAAAAAAGTTTCAACACCCAGCACACAACGGTAGAGGCTTAAACTTCAGGTCAGACACCTGGCTTGCATCAGACCAGCCCTACAGAACAGCAAGTCTGCAGCTGACAGCTGGCTGACACAATGACCCAACTGAAGTCTGATTGTATTCCATCAATATGCAAACTCATTGAGTAAAATCCAACAAACTAATAAAGATGAACACATTTATTTCCATGAAACAAATCAATACTTAATACTAATTAATACTAAAGGAAATCTAAAGCTGCAGCTTCAACTATAATGAGATCAAGTTGGTTTTATTTTTGAGGAGCATCTTGCTCTTGCCATGATGGGACGTAACCTGGTCATCAAGCGGCTCTGATGTGAAGTGCAGCTTTTGAGCGCGGCATCCCATGTCTCCGCTCTCCACCTCCTCTCCCTCGCTTCCTTCTCCCCTTGTCTCTCTCTCTCCATCCGTCGCCAGGATGTGTGTGTCCGTATGTGTGTGAGTAGAGAGCCTGTGTGAGTGTGTGTGTATGCGCGCGCGCACACGCGAGGTTCTGACAGCACGCTGGGGCTGCGTTTCCCCAGGAAAGGCTCAGCTCACTCAGTTTTCCGTGCGTCTTTTTGTCGCTCTCGTTGTCTTTGTCGACAGTGATAAAGAGAGCAGGTATTATTTCATTTTGTCTGTTTTTTTTCTGCTCATATTTGCTCCTCTTTTTTTGTTTGCCACTCTGCACAGTTATGTCAACTCTTTTGGGGCTGGTTCTTGGGGGCTACGGCTCGTTCTAATGGAATGTTCTGGCTTTTATTCCCGTGTCTTCTCTCTTGCAGTTAAACCAGGGGCTGGATTTTGGAATAAGAAAAGCATTGCTGTTTTCTGACTTTGAGGGAAGGAAGAAGGGACTCCTCTGGAATTTCCTTAGGATTTTTTTTCCAGGACTACTCCCGGTAAGGTGATACTAAAATTCCATAAATCTTAGACTTCAACAAAAACCTACGCATCTTTGCCTAAAACACATTTTTCACTCCTGATGAAACTGAATGAGTGCATGCCTCACTGTTCCATCTTTCTATTTTAATTACAGTTTCCGGGGCTTTGCGTTCTCCCGCCTGGACACATAGTAAGTGCACGGAGGTTTTTTTTTTTTTTTGGAATCAATATCATTGCTCGCATGCTGTTTTTTTTTTCTGCAAAAGCAAACTAAAAGCTCCCATGTGTGGTATTTAATGTCGGCTCTAAGTTCTGTGCAGTGATGCGATGCGGCCATGTGGCCAGAGCGCATATTTTTGCACGTCTTGGCGCGGTGTTAAGGATAAAGTAGCGCCCGGGGTGCAACGGTCTGCTGCTCGATGCCACACTCCAGATGGTGGCGAGATCTTTACATCATATTTATCGTCATCATTTTTGTCGAACACACCATCCAACGCGCACCTGCACGCGCACCTAAACTCTCTAACACGAAATCATCGATCACTCAAGAGCGCGGGGTTCTGCAGTGATTTTTTTTTTCGGTGTGTAAAAAGTTTGGTCAAATGTTTATATTTGCTGCTTATGAATCGCTGTGCATCTATCACATGTGCACAAGGCAGTCTGGCTCTCTCAGGTGGAGCAGACGGTGGGTGGGATGTGACTCAGAGTTGACCCATTTTGCTCCTCTCATCTGGCCCACTTTGTGTCAGATTTGACTGGTGATGGACATGGGGCCATGCTGTACACTGGGTGAACACGTGTCCATATTGTACCTTCCTCACTCTGGAGGTTGTCAAGCATCATGTTTTTTTTTTTTTTTCACAGCCCCTTTTCTGCGCTTTAAGGCTTATTTGTCAGAGTACTACTGTCAAAGGACTCACACAGAGCCAATTATCCGTGATTTCCAGTCCTACTCTGCAGCTCCAGAAAAGTGGAAACATTTAAAGGCAAAATAATGAACTGTAAAAAAGTTAGTGTGCCATGGTTTCGTTTTTTTTTCCCTCCCTTTCTTCTCAAATGAGGGCGAGGACAGCTCTTGCTTCCAAGGAAATGTTTCTGCCATGGCTTCTGTAGAGTGACAGTGGACTAAGTGAGCATGACCATAGAGGAGAGATAATGACATTACGGTCTGCCAGTCATGGGGCAGCAAGGTATACTGTAGTAGCTGCCCCTGCATTCAAAGGAGACATGCTGACATTTACAGCTTTGCACCTAGGATTATCCCCAAATGCCTCAATTACTAGTTACGTCTAAGTTATGTTTAGCTTCTACTTGATTTCCCTTCTTTTTTCCCTTCTTTACAATTTCTGAGCAGAACTTAGATGTTTTAGAACTTAAACTGCCTAGTGTGAGTAATATAGTTTCCATTGATAAAAAACAGTAAACTATTAACATGGAAACAGCAAAAATTTAAAAAAGAACAAAAAAAAACAAGCATTTGGAGTTTGGAGATGCTGCAGTTCTACAATGTCGAGCAAATTATGCTGCAGTTCATCTACATCTTTACGTCATTCGTATCCCTCCCAGAAAACCCGGCCTTCGCGATGGTGACGTTTGTTTTTTGGCCCAACCCTTCAAGCACCATCTAGATTATTCATCTGTGACAGAAGAAAAAAAGTCACTGTTGTATAGAAGTCAGTCGATGCCAGATGTTAAATATTCTGTCACTTCAACTAGTTATATAGTTCATTGTGTTTAACAGCATTGATGGAACAGATAGTATGTTGGCATCTTGGACAACAGACATGGCCATGCATTCTTTCATCTTTCTTTTCCTGCTTCTCTCGGCATGATGGAACAGCGTGGTTCGAAAAACTGATGTCGTACCAGAGGTGCGACCTTTCAAAGTAAAAATAAACAATACACCTACGTACACCTACCGAAGAAAACCTCTTCTTCTAAATATGTATACACCCACTATAATATAATATATATATATGCTCGTACACAGCCAGTTGCAGCCATCATTCACGCTCTTTGTCCCGACATCTACAGCAGTTGGAAGCACAGAATTGGCTTCACTGTCAAATTTACTTGCATCTCCTGTGACATTTATCCCAGCAGCCCGCTGCTTAAAAACAAATCTGACAATGGGAAATTTTGGTGCCTTTCCCTTTTTTGAGTAACAACACTCAGACGTATTTTAAGATCACATGTCCTTTCTTGTTAATTAGAGGAATTTATAAGGAAGCAGGTGTGCTTATTCACTGTTGCCAGGCTGTGTTTACAGTGACTCAGAGCCACAGTCAGCTCGGCAGGTTAGATATGTGCATTTCTGCAAATCTTCCACTCTCATTAATTATTATGGGCTGCACTGGTGTTGCTGTTTTGAAGACACAGACACTTTTTTTCCCTCTGCCTTCTGCAAATCCCTGAGGAAACGGGGAGAAGCTGTAATTATGGTTTATAAACTTGAGTCAGGTGACATAATCGGGACATGGCTGAGGAAGCATAGGGCTGTCATTGCAGCAGCATCGGCTGATAAATTTATAGCGTTCTTTGCAAACCAAACAAAAAATATATATATATATTTTGTGGTTTCTACTAAAAATTGGGTGGTGATTCGGAAAATGGTTTGCCACAGAAATTGGATGAAGCGGGTACGAACAGGAAGATGGCTGTTAAGTATGTGTTTTTATTTAAGGACATTGAGATAGCAGGTCCAAGTCTTGGCAAGCCGGCTCTGTCTGGCTCCCAGGGGTTGTTTCATAATGAGGATGCACTGTCAGATAATTAGATACACCTGGCACTGGCGTTTTCAGAAAACTCTGATTCATCCCAAAATAAAATATCTTTGCAATGCCAACATGAAAGCAGTAAACACGTCCTGCTGTCACGCTGCCTCTCCTCCCGTGGTAGCAATGTTTTATTTATTTATCCGTATCTTAATTCTCTTGGATGGAGCAGGCATCATTCTGTACAAGCTGATGCATTAGCTGCCAATGTTTCTCATCTCCTGTCAGCAAAGCCGTTCACTCATGAGGTGTCCCAGTGTCCCTCTGTAGACTACGGATGCTCAGAGTGCATATTCTGGTGCTTTTACATTTAACAACTTCCTGAGCTCTATCTCCTCCTGATTCCATACCAGCGGTTATAACAACATAAATCACTCAAGAAGGGGAAAAAACAAACAAACAAAAAAACATGTAAGCGTCTTCACTGCACAGCCTCACATTCAGCTACATCCACATGCCTGCTTATCACAGACACCCAGCTCAGGTGTGTACCAGAGGGAAGCTATTCATCTCGTGACACAGTCTACTTTTATTCCTATACTTCCATACTGACGTCAAGAGCATTTTGAATTTCAATCTTTTTTTTTTTTTTTTCTCTAGTGATACATATGCCCGCCATTACCTACATACCTAAATATAGATGGATTAGAAAAGGCTGCAACTCTTTCAACTGTGCTGTTTACTTATCAGCATCATGGCTGAGGTCGCAAATCAAGCACTCATTAAGCTGTTGAACAACAACAACCTCTCTTCAGTGTTATTAGGCAGCTAGTGTTGTCAAATTAGGTTATCGCAAACTAAATGTTTTGTTTTTTATATATTTTCTTGGAAAGTATGGTAAACATATTAAATCCATCCTTAAAAAATGATGGACTATCCAATGTTTCATTTTTAGTTAACTACATCTTATAGCACTAAGACATAAACCCTTTCAAAACTAAACAGAAAACACCAGGTCACCACTCAAATCATAAATAACCCAATTGACCTGCGTCTACATGCTGTTTTTTGCATTTGTGCTCAATTAATGTTACAATAAAAAGAAAAAAAAACAGACATATGTAATTCCTATTCTTTTTGCTAAATGGATAGAGAAGAAAATATTTTTCTTGGTACAACAAATTTGTCACAACTAATAAAGATTTGAGTTCTAACAGGAAAAAAAAAACATGTTAGACTTCACTTTTCATTAGGATTACATGAAATAATATGTTCTACCCTATAATATGCCCTATATTAGGAGACGTATGGGCCTTAGACATAAAAAAAAGAAATAATGATTTCGAAAAGTAGTTCAGTTAGTTTTGTCCATCACAGCCACACCGTGCTTTCAAATGCATTAGTACTTAAAGGCTATAAGGTCCTGAATAATAAGCAGGAATTTGCAGTGATTAGTGGAAAATGTTACACAGATATTCAGATATACACCTGATCACATCAAAAAGATGCACTCTAATTTCTGCACAGTTAATTTTGTACTGATGCAGTTTCTGTTTTCTTCTAGCATAGCCTTTATTTTGTTTTAATTAAAAGCATACAGCAAACAAGCTTGTTGTTATATCCTGTTTTTGATGTTCCAACCCTGGCCCAGTTGTAGACTTTAGTTTCCACAGCATACCTGTATACATCTGTCTTCTTGTAAACCTAAAGGCTTTATCGTTGCTGCAAAGGTGGATCCTAGATGAATAAAGGTTAGCATAATCTTCAATGTCCCTCTCATAGTTGAGACAGCGGGCTGTGTGTCTGTATTAGTTCCATTGGAATGCACTGCGTGTTGGGTGCTGTGTTAGGGTGACTGATGATCTCTGTGTTTGTTCGTGTTCCGGCTTTGCTGTCATTACCTGATACACCTGTCAAAATGACCAAGCAGAGGGCTGTTTCCTTTGATGCTCTTTGATGTCCCTGACCCAACCTAACTTCTCTGACACAGAAGCAGAAATTCAAAGTCAGCCTCAGTAATGCATGATTCCTAATTCATCTCTAGTGACGGCTGAGCTGGGTGATTATTTTCTTTCTTCTCTGAACTGGTAGCGGTGTGATTGCATCAGCTAATAAACTTCTAAACTAAATCAAAAGTGTGTGAGACGTCACCGTCCTGCTCTGTTTTGACAATATATAACAGAGGAAACCAAGACAAGAGAAAAACTGTATTAAACTTGAATCGGTATCACTTCTTTGCCTTTGTCACAATGAAGTCCAGACAGAGAAATCAATTAGCGTTACTTGGTTGCTATCCAAAGAACTTCGACCAAGGGCACAAAGTGAATCAAAGCAGACAGAAAAAATCTGAGCATTACAAAAGAAGAGGAAAAAGGTGAACTTCAGTATGTTGTCAAAGTTGTCACAGCAGCCAATGCTGAATTCAAGTTAATATTCATTCACTGTTTTCCCCCATGACCGCCTCACATGCCAGACACATTCTTTTTCAAAAACACCATGGCAACTTAACCTGTCAGCGTCCTTAAGGTAACTGATGAGAAGCAGTAACAGGAATTCTCTCTGTAAAACTAATTTGTTGGCTTTTTGTTGGGTTGTGTTTCCCATTATTTTACACTCGCTGTGTTTTTTTTTCCTGTTCTAAGCTCAGACTCAAACTATTTTGTTTCTTCTTACCTTAGAGATTTCCAGCAGTCACCTGTGGGTCACTGGAAACATTCAGTTTCAATAAAGGCAAAGAAGAGCAGCGTAGGTCTTGGTTTGCTGAAAAAGAAAAAGTGACAAAACAATATGAGCTGTGAGGGATAGTTAAAAGTTAAAAAAATGGTTAATTTAAGGGTTTATAATATTTGGGGAGGGTTTTCTTAGATCAGTTCTGCACTTACGTTTTGTTTTTATTCATAAATATTTTTCAAAGGGTACAGACTTACAGTAATAAAAATTATATGCAGTACTTTGATAGATAAATGCATATTTTATAGGGGAAGGTCTGCTCAGAACAGTTAATACCATCAAGTTTGGCTTTTCTCAGGACCCAGAGGCATATTCATCTGTGATCATTCAAAGAGAACACTTTCTGATCAGGCTCTGCTTCAGAAATTTAAATCAAAATTACAGACAGGCATTATCTTCACACATAAGAACAAATGGATACCTGTTAAAATGTATGATTGTACTACATTGTACTCTTTTTTTTTCTTTTTTCTTGATGGTGTCCACCTATGAGTCATTGATAGAATAGTTATCTCAAAGAGTGGAAAATTTAATTTGATCAGAAAACTGAGACCTGTCTCAGTGAGGCCACTGAATTATGATTATAACAAAAAGGCTGCCGTGCATTAGAGCTGGGTAGATTGATAACAGGGTTCTTCAGCTCTTTGTCAAAGAAGCTGCTTCTGAAGAAATCCACTCAGTATGAAGGTTATTATTGATATGGCAGTGTAGAAAAAGATTATAATTTATCTCTCCAGAAATACATCTACGCTTTTTAAAAACTTACAGCTTCAGAAAGTTGTTTCGCTTTAGTGGCTTTTTATTACAACTGACTGAACAATGATCAACATCGATATCTGTTTTTCTGCTGCCGCTCAGTGCGTTTCTCCCCTGATGGAGAGTTTATTTACGGTAAGGAAGTCAAAAATGTCAGTAGTTCGGGGAATTTTTAACATCAGAGATAAAGACAGGAACCAGATGTATTGTCAAGACTTTTTCTTTCCTTTATGATACAAGAGCTGAATACAGTATCTTGTCTCAGGTCAATTTCTCAGTGGGATTATAATTGTGTGTGTGTTGGCTAACAATTCACATTTTGTTGAATCTTATTAGCCTCTACTGTGTACATTACTGTTAAAATATGCAACTAGTACTACAGAGGAGGAGACTGTTCTCAATTGACAGAGAGTATAATGCAAAAGCTGTGATTACTGTTGTATTTACTTATTTAATAATCTGCTTTTTATATTGTCTTCATTTGTCTGATGCGATTGTGCAGGTGGTATATACCTTCTCTTGGGGTTTGGGTTTAGGTCACAGCTACACACTGCATGTCACCTTATTATCCAAGGAGCTGTGTGACCTATTTCACTCTGCTTCCCAGTATACTGTATATTTATTGAAATGCAACCTAAAGAAGTGTCTGTAATGACAGGCAGGTAAATGGAATAAATGGAATAAGTTCCGTCAAAAATAATATCTGGTCAACTGTTAATGTAATGAAGAAAAAAGTGATGTTCCTCGATGGTAAAAAGCTACGTTTTATCTCAAATCCTATGAGTGTGCCTATAGTAAACTCAATCCCTGGACACAGACCACATGTAAACACAACAGATCCCACCTCCCACTCATCCCTGCTGTAGGTTTGGCTCTGGGTGCTCAGCAGATCCTCGGGCATCATGAGAGAATATCAATGAGGGTTTTGGGAGGGATCAGTTCCCTAGCACAGAGCCATACTCAGTGGGGTTTATGTAAGATGCTGGCTTCCTGAGATCACTGCCAGACGACAAACAAATGGTACCATGGAATACTGGCTTTGCCACAAAGAAGGGCGGATACATCTCTTTACACAACACCCGCTGCCTCATCCCGCCATTAACACACACTGTGTACTTGGTTCATACACCAGCCTGGTTATGTGACATGGTGTGTGATAGCATGTCTCATGTGAATCCATGCGAAAGGATGTGTACGTGTTTTCACACCTTCCGTTGGTTCTGTGCTGTCATTGCCCACTTTGAAGCCACCCTCTGCCCTTGTTGTTTTTCCCCATTCCTCCTCATATGCACCCCCCGCCCCCATCTCCATTGTTTCCACCTTTATGTGCTCCAATGGCAGACGGATGGGATCTGTCAAAACCAGCCTGTCTTATGTCTGGCCTGTCATTTTTTAAGAGCAAAATTCCAGTCAGCTTTGACAACCTAGTGGTTGCACAAATGTCAAAAAGTGTAGAAACTAATAAAATGCACGGGTTATTTTTAAATAATTTCTACATTAAACCTTTTTTCTAGATTCAATGTTCCTGTCTATCAAGCATTAAAACATTACTGAACACAATTACTTTAGGAACCTCCTTCATTTTAGTTTTTGAAAATATAACCTTCCTTTTTTCTACAGAGGGTGCTGGGGATGTGTTGGTTTTTTTGTACCAGATATATATCCAGGTTTTATCCACTTATGACAACAATATTTATACTATTAAGTGTTATTGTCCAGGTAGATTACTTCAGGTGGTATTATTGTTTTTTGTTTTTATATAATTTCTTTAAAATTCAAATTTAAACTTAAATGGGCAACAAAACACTCTGTGGAAGTCATGTGAACAGACATGCTTAGTAATTTGTCCAAGCTGCAGGATTTCTTAATTTGATTGGTGGACCCCTCATTCATCCATCTCATGCTCAGGCTTTATATTCACATAATTGCAACCAGCATCTGCTAAGATGAAGCCTGCAAGCCCTTTGAGTCAGGTGTATTTTTAGATGTACACACGCTGAAAGAACAAAGAAAGGTGCTCTGGTCTGCTGTTGTGATTGGCTACAGCTGGTCTGTATTTGTCAGAAACATAGAAGAAATATCTAGCGCAAAAAATGAATGGAATGATTTTTTTTCTCCCTCTCCCAAAACAAGCTCTAAATCATGGGATCACATTGTTAAGAGCTGATCCTGGGGACAGAAATGAGAACACAGGAACAAATATGGAGTAGTCACTGACTTCCAACACGCAGTGGTTGCGTGTACTCTCTATATTCCTGCGTGGCCTACAAATAGATAACATTAGAACCCACTGAGTTGGAAGAAAATCGATTTAAGGTGAAAATTAAATTTGGCCAAAAGAGCCTTTAGGCAAAGTACAATTTGAAAATACATCTTATATTTTCTCCTGGGAGTCTGATCTTGGACATGAGATGGATGAAGGATATAGCAGTCATGGAATAAGGCAGTTGGCTGTGAGGCAAAGGGAAACACCCTAATCTTAGCCCCAATGTGCCCCCCCTTTTGATTGTATAATTCAGTTAGGACCAACCATCCCTTATCAGATCCTGTCAAAGGTCAGTGCCGTACTGTAGACGAATCAATCTTCCTGCCTGAGGAGTTGTGGAGGATAGAAGTAGAGCCGGTCCATCTACAAAGCCCGGGATGAAGGGGGTTAAGGGGAAAAAGAGGTGAGAGCAGAAAAAAGTATGGGAGATAGAAAATTGGGCAATTTTTGGGCATTTTAGGAAAAAAAATATTATTTGAGACCATCTATCAATGGCTAAAGCACAATAAAAGTATCTCTCTACCTATCTATCTACATGTCTGTCTGTCTGTCTGTCTGTCCCTCTTGGTATCCACGTGTCTGTCTGTCTGTCTATCCATCCATCTAGATGTGTATAAGAGACAGATATACATGTGTATATATATTTATAAGAAATTTGTAGTCAATCATGATCAATTTTCTGTATCAAATGAAAGAAATCTGACCAAATCACAAACATTCAAGGTTCTCTCCTTTAGAGCTTCCGAGAACCAAAAAATGTTCGTGTCTGCGATCATTCTCCCTCGAGAAAAAAAACAAGAATATATATATATATATATATATATACACACACACACACACATATATACAGTATATATATAGATACACACATACATATTGTATATACATATATATGTATATACATACATACATATATTAATACATAGCAATATACACAACTCGAATGTACTGTATAAATATTAAAGCAAATCTTGTTCTAGTCTCCATCCCTGATGTGAGAACTCCTCTGAATTGCTGACATTGTTGACCTACATTTATTAAATATCATGGAGAACAATGAGACACTGACCTGTAGGGAGGCACAAAACAACTGACAAGCAGGAGTATGTAAATGACATCTCCATATCAGCCAGTACCAATATCAAGACCTTTTCCTCTGTATCTCTTAGTGTGAATTTAAATTGTTGCGTATTTTAGCTGAAAAATAAATGAGTTTCTCTCCAAAGTTTACATGTTGGAATAATTATAGTCATCTGTCAAATCTTAGTTGATGAATGATTATATTCCAGTCTTGTTTTGAAGCTTTTAAACAGACATTTTGTAAAGGGGGAGGGTCAGAGTTGTCACTTGTGGTGGTCTTTTAATTATGCACTTTTGTTTAAAGGAAGATAAGGAAAATGAAAGATAATATTTCCATTTACGCTATTTGTCAAAATAACTGATATTAAGATGCTATTTAGCCTTTCAAGCTGAGGGATGTTTTTGACATACATATGAATCGTTTACCTTTTTTTTTTTTCTTTCCCTGGCTTTCTAATCTGTTACCCAAGACTTTTTTAATGGTCTATTAACAAATGACCATAATTAAAGCAATGATGCATAAACACACTAGTAATGGGCAGTGGCCTGGTCAAAGTTTATAGGTGGGTATAAATCATCCACAGCTTAATGCCAACAAGATGTTTAATTTGTCCCTGAAAGTGTGTAATTAGTCCAATTAGCTTCTATCATGCGCAGTGGAGAAGAAAACAGGGAGGACCCACAGCTGGCCTCTGGTCCCACTGTGAGAGAAAAGGTAACCGCGTACTTTCTTCTCCGAGATTAAAACGCATTTGTAATAAGTCACAGGAGCGCTTCCTGCTGATGCCGTGGCTGGGTGTGTTCTGTGTGAGATGTTTGCACGAGCAACTACCAGCGAGATCCTGCTGCTCGGGTGACACCATTACTCCAAGCTCATTGCCTAGTCAAGATGGGACGGTCGGCCCTGACTGTAAAAGTCGAAGTGCAGAGGCGCCAGAGGAGAGATCACCTCTCCAGACAGATTACATGTCTATGGATAAGTGAAGATGCCTGCATCCTCCCCAACCCCTCTTGTCTGCCTCACACAAGCCTGGTTATTATCTTTGCATTGTGCTCTTTTATACACTTGCTGGTCGTGTAACGTAGCCAGGACAGAAAGCTCACCTGACAGCCCGAGAAGGTGGCTGACAAGGCAACCTACACACTCCTGCTAATTGCAGGCAGTTGGTGAAACATATCTAAGATGAACTAATAGCAGGAGCCTGGAGAGGAAGTCAGAGCTGCCTCAGCCCCAGCCAACGTGTTTTAAATGGATTACACCAGTGTGTCATTCCGATTACACGCTCCTTGCAGGCACCACAACAAGATAAATTGTATTTCATGGCGTTACAGCAAATCTTTTTTTCTTGCTGCTCCGAATGAATTTTTTCCCGCTGCCAGCTTGGTATCATGGAGTGAATATAGAATTGTTTTTGCATGTGATCTGCCTTACTGAAACTGATCATCTGCATTTTCCTGAGGGGTCATATTTGGATTTTCTCATAGCCACTGATTGAAACGTGGTGCCTGCATAAATGAATGCAGAAGATTTTTTCAGAGTGAATCACTTTTATATACAACAGAGTATATATGCACATTCAGCACGAAATCTTCAATGTATATACATAAAGCCTACATACTGATATACTTTTTTTTAAAAGAAAAATATCTTGTATGTATGATATTTCATTGCTGCTCATACAGTATGTAACATGACAGATTCCGCATTTAAAAAGATGAATTTAATAATAAGTCTTCAAGGGTGACCTTTCATCTGATCATCACCTTCTCAGACTCTCACTCTCGTTGCGGCCGAGGTGAGAATGTTTCACATGTCAGTTTTCTCTCACCTTCTCCCCCTCTTCTCTTCACCTTTCTGGTATGTGTATTTGTGTGTGTGCTTGTCTTTGTGTCAGAGACAGAATAATATATATCAATCAAATCTAATTTTATTTATAAAGCCCACATCTACAAATCAAATTTGTCACATAGGGCTTTACAGGGTTGGTAAAATCCTCTGTCCTTAGACTTCATATATATAGCTCAAAAGCTGCACACTGCTCACTTTGGTGATGGGTTAAATGCAGAGGTGACAATTCGTTTCTGCATCCAAATTTATGCAGGATAGTCCATAAGGAGAATCCTGTTGTAATTTCATATTTTTCTGATATCTACAAAATTCTTGTCCATTTTATGGAGAGGTTTTATATTGAACTAGGTGTGAAATATTGATTGCGACCAGTGGCAAGGATCGACACGTGATTGTGCCAAAATCATGTGAGCAGCTGATCGATCACGACAGCCTGGCAATGTGACTACCTTTGTTTAACTTAATGTTCCTGACTCGGAGGGATTTTCCCAAAACTCGTCCAAAGTGAGTGATATGGATTCTTAACAATGGTTTATACATATGGTTGAATGGGTTGAAAAACTTAACCCACCGAAACTAAGTGAACAAAGAGAAAGAGAAAAATTTGTAGTAAAAACCTTACAGTAGCTATTGTACTATACATCACAGGCACCTATGAAATATGTCTTATTCCCAACGAAGGCCAGTTTGGTGGACGGTGGGACACTACATTCTTCTGGGTTTATTGCATTCCTCACTGGGTTTGCTATAAATCTTGTGAACCACATGGGATGAATTAATGTACAGAGGGATTTGTGAGGCCATGGATATAGATATCATTGTGCAGAGATGTATTTGAATCGTGTGTCTCTCTGTTATCCCAGTGGACTACATGGTGTTGGTCAAAGTGTTCTATAACAATCCACATTATCACCGACCACGTCACACTGTTATGTGTGGCTGAAACGTGGCATTATTCAGAACATTTGGTCATTTACAAAAGGTCTGTGTCTAATTGAATTGCATGAGTGCAATTTGTAGGCATCGGTGGGAAGTGATTGCCCTACCACTTAGCAATGCCACTCCAAATTTCTGCCTCTTATGAATAGGAATATAACAAGGCATTGTGACTTTGTGAAAGATTGATGCATATGGGTTTTCATTTTCAATAAAAATACTATCGCAGTAGGTGGCAATGTACTTCTTAAATATTGCTAATAATGATCCAAAGAAACGTTTGCAGATCTCTAATGTCAGAGCTGTTTCTCCCTTGCTATTATTTAACTGTGGTTTGTCTACTGTGCACAGTATTCCAGCATCAATGCCTACTTTGTCATCTTAAGGTCACAATATGCCAGTGTTGAGAAGCAAAAATGTATTAACAACAAGGTAATACTCTAGTTGGAACTAACAGACATTGATGCTTTCTCAAAACACCACTCATTGTGAATTTTAAAATAAATTCTGTTTACTCTCTTAAGTCTTTAGTTCACCCCAAGTGAAGACCTGAACAGTTATATTCTGGTGCTCAGTAAGAATTCAATTTTAACGTACATATTAGCATTACTTCCATGCAAAAGCTAGTGGCGTGGCATTATGAGGGGGAAAAAGCCAGCATCACACATTATGCTTGCAGGTTGTCCAACTGAGCCTATGAATTTTTCATCAACTATTCCCCAGGGTTCATAAACATTAGGCTAAGTACAAGACTGGCTTAGGGAGTCCTAAAGACACAGACATCAGGATAGGTTCATTTTTAAGGGGTGGCAAGATGCTACTCGATCAGACAGATCATGCACTCGCACCTGTTGTAGTTGAACTTATAAGGAGATGTCATCTTTCACAGTGGTGCACCAGACCCACCCAACGCTCTGTGGATTTTTATGTGCTTACAGCTGACCCTAACATCCATTTGGCCCTGTTTAATGATAATCATAAACGGCATCTGGATTGCCTGCATAAAAGTGTGGAGTGGAAAAAGGGCCCTTGCGTCCATTAGTGGCTTAGTTTTACCGTAAGAGTCAAGTCTGTCCCGTTAGTCAGGCCAAGATTTTCAGTGTCCTCTGAAGACAGGCAAATAGACTTTTATCAAGGACAGTAACTGCATGTTGTTCATGAGATTATTATTACTATACAAAATGAAACACGTTTGTATACAGTATGTGCGTATCTTGATGAGTGTGTGTGAAAAAAAAAATGAATGCAAGAATGTGTTCGCACAGAAAATACGCTTAAAAGAATGAAAAACTTACAAAAATATATTATAGCATTTCGATTACATGGTCAAAAACAGTTCAGCCCTTTATTTCCACAGACTACATTGTAAAAGCAACAAAGATGTTGAGGATGTGCTGTTTATGTACATAGTGAATGAGGTGAGGTGAGGTGTGGGATGGGAGGAAGTGCAGCAGCAGGATGACAAGAGATCAATGCCGACTCCAATTCCTGGTGACATTCTGAGACTAATACACTCATTAGCGTTAATGCCACCGTGATATCAATTTAGCCGACTTTATTTTTTAATAGCCCTGTTGCTGTCTTTGTGTAAATGTGATTCCGTGAGTCAGTGTTGGCGCAGTGAAATTGGAAAGGCGATTTTGAAGCAATCAGAGCAACCAATACGCATTTTATTTTTCCACGATTAAAACTCAGCAAATGCATTTTTTTTTTGGATCACGTTTATGTTCTCCTTTACAGGGAATACAGCTTAGAGCTAACAACTATATATGTGTTTGCTTGATTTTTTTTTCATCATTTTGATTTGGTATAATCATATTACAAAGTCATTAGAGATTAATTCATCTGCATTACCTTTATGATTATTGTGTTAACTAATAAACTCTTAGATTTTGCCTTAGGCAACCTATTTCATATGTTAAACTCCATACGGCTTCCAAAAAAGCAACGGGACTATTAAAGAAGAAAAAAAGAGAAAGAAATGGTAGAAGGAGAAAGAGTTAAGCTGCTAAGGCTGGATAGTTTCTTTTTCACAGACTCTTGCCTAAAGAAACATCAACAAAGCCAGGAACTAGGATTAGGGAAGAACAAGCTTTATAGAATAAAGGGCTGACTTGTCAAGAGAAAAAGCAATTTCCTGCATTTCTCAGGCATGTCCTGGCAACATCACATGTTATAAATAATGCACCAATGTGTCTTTTACAGTTAATGTATAACCTTTCATCCAGAGATCTTATATATCTTTGCTATGTTTTAAGGTAATTCCAGTCACATATGAGAAAGCCACGGATTTCAACAAAGTAATTTCCAAACCTGAAGAAGACTTTTCATAGTTTCTCCGCAATAGTAACACAAATTACTAACTTTAACAGAAACTAGAGAAAAGTTGGCGATCACCTTTTTTGTATCATTCAATCAAATCAACATTGTTAGTTCGTGACAGTGACTTTTGTCTTGGTGAAGTGGTAGAGTTTTGAGAGCCTCCTCACATCCCACAATGAGTGTCATTGACCTGTGCAAGTGGGGCACCCAGACAAATAGTGTATAGTCACACCTTCTGACAGAGAAAAACCATGTCGCTAGATTACATGCCGCTTCAGTTACACAGGGCCGGTTAACTGATCAATATGAACCTGTCATTGGCGATGTCTGTGCTAATTCCTCAGCCTGCTGCTGCAGCTGTAGCCTTCTTCCCTCAGCCATTTGGAGAAAACCTTCCCTCTGATCACAAATACATTCTTTTGTTTCCCCTGCATCCCTGAATGCTTCCCAACGTACACTGACAATGAACTAATGAAATATTCATTCAGTTACGCTGAGAGTGCAGAGTAGGACTTTTAAATGTGACGAGGGTTGGTGCTCAAACGAGGTGTTGTGTAATTGTATACTTCCTGCCGCATCCGGTTCACGTCCTGTCTGACTAATAGCAGCCTTGTACGTGTTTACCCACCTCGTACTTGGGCGGTCCCAGAAATGGCCGGAGAAAAGAGAGAGACCACTGAATAAATGTACCATTAGCCTTTTTCATTTTCCTCAAATGTTGACAAATGGTGGTCACTTTGTATCATCCTGTTAAGTCGGTTCTGACGTATCACTAAATGCTAGCAGCGAGGAAGTCAAGAAGAGAGAGTTAAAGAGAGACAGAGGAGCCGGAAATCTAGTATGTCTAATATATGTAACGTATTAAATGCATGCTCTGAACGAGGGCTTTGTTTTAACTATTTAATTTTTATAAAAAAATAATTAAGGAAGCAGAATTGGGTCCACGACCCTGCAGTTTTGAAGCCTCCAGCTACCAGTATGGCACTGTCCTGGCCTGCAGTGTTAAATGATATTGTAAGGGCACTGAAGATAAAGCACAATATTTATGTGCTTCACTTCTTACATTGTTGCATATTTAAAATGGCAGGGAAGAAGGTAAAGAGAAAGACTCCCTGCTGTTTTCCAAGCGTCAGCTTTGAACTTGCAGTATATACTACTAGGGGTGTGAATCTTTCACTCACATAACGATAACCATTCTTCAAAAATCTTGATTCACAGGCTACAATCCGATTCAGAAACTATTCTTGAAAATATTAACGATCAATCCAGTTCAATCAGATTCAGTTCAGTTTGATTCAATATAAACTTGCAACTTCGCTTTCAACTACACTACACAGCTGCCAGTCTTTATCAGTTTTAGTTTAGTTTATTTAAAAGGTGAAAATGCAATTTCATATACACATTGGTTACACAGGGTTAAAGAATGAGACAAAGGCTAGTTTTCATCTGTAAAAAGGCAAGAAGAACACAATACATATACAATAGATAATACATAGTCAAACACTTTTTATTAGGGGTGTGCAAACTAATCGTTTTGGATCAGTTAATTGTCTGTGACCGAGTGCACCGGTCCAGAAAGCCCTGAAAAAACGATAATGAAGGAAAAACGGTCTGATTGGGATTTTAGCAGCAGGTTGTGGGTTTTACTCTGGTCTGAACAACATGTCACACAACACGAAAGAAACTTACAGCATTTCTCATTTAAAGTCAAAGTTTTGGATAAAAGCAACGCGATTCATCGACTCTGTAGAGCGGCAATTGAATACAATGGAGGTCCAACAAACCTTAGCGACAGGAACCACCAGTAGTCAGAGGAACGGACAGAATAAAATACAAAGGTTTCTCCAACCGCAGTTTGGCAATAACTTGGTAAAGTCCAAGGCAACAATAATGGAGATAAAACACAAATTGTCAATCATTATAAATATATTAGGTTAATATTAAATTCACAGCTGTGCTTTAATGGCCATATTGACAAATTAAAAAAAAAAAATCAAGTTAAATCTTACAAATGTTCATGCAATTTGAAAGGAGATGCCAGATAAAGCGGAAAAAAAATTCTTAATTGTAAAAAAGTGTTTGCATATGTATTTTCTATTGTATATGCATTGTGTGCTTCTTGCCATCTTACATCATGGCCAGGGGACTAGAGATTAAAATTAGCCTCTGGCTGATTCTTCTCTTTTTTAACCATGTGTTTATGAAATTCCACCCCCCCCTTTGAAAGGAGAGGCCAGATGAAGCTGAAAAAAAAAATCTTAATTGTTAAAAAAGTGTTTGCATATGTATTTTCTATTGTATATGCATTGTGTGCTTCTTGCCTTCTTACATCATGGCCAGGGGACTAGAGATTAAAATTAGCCTCTGGCTGATTCTTCTCTTTTTTAACCATGTGTTTATGAAATTCCACCCCCCCCCCTTAAATCAACTTAACTAAAGCTAAAAAACTCGCAGCTGTATAATGTTGTTGAAAGCGGAGATTTTTTTTACAAGATTCAAAAAACTAATCAAACTGAACCGAATCGGATCAAACTGGATCAATCCTTTAATAATTTTTATGAATCGTTTCTGAATTGGATCGTAGCCTGTGAATCGAGATATGAATCGGATCGTTATGTGAACAATCAAATGACCTGGGCTTAACAAATCATCCCAGGTCACAATTCACACACCCCAAGTAACACAACCGGCATAGTCATGTATGAACAGATTTATATATGTCTATGAGCTCGTGGCTCTAGTGGGAGGAAGCGGCCAATGTCTCCTCTATGTCTAAATGTCTATTTGTGGATGGGGCACTACAGCAGGAAACCGATCCACGGACAAAGATCCAAAACATCGGAACGTTTTACTGCATTTTCACCAATCAGAAGCTTTATTGGCCAATAACAACACTCAGATCCTGTATGTCACAGATCGATATCCCATCTAAAACGATTAATCTTCACACCCCTTAAATTACCCTTAATAGCCAATTCAATTTGTTTCTAATTGTCTGAAGGAAGGGGAACTTTGTTTACAGTATCAAAGAAGTGAAACTTCTTTTTGGAATTTCAGTTTTGGTATAATGTAAGAAATTGAAAGAACTCTCATGATTATAATTTCTGTTCTTGAACATAGCTCCTAATTTGGTTTTCTTCATGCATGCATGAGGTAAAAACCCTCAGCAGGAGGACTTTTAGTCCTCCTGGCCTGGGTTCTGCCTAATGTCAAAACCATCACTCTGTGAATAGTTTTAATATTTGTCTCAAGCCCTTCTATATTACATTTCCATGCTAACACCAATACCTACCCTTTGATTCATTACTGCAGCAGCAGCTTATTCTGTTTTCCATTGCACCTACATCTGTGTGCCAGTAAAACACCTGCTAGAAAAAAAATCCTATTGCGTGAAAATGGGCTTGATCTCAGTTCTATCTGCACCGGAAAGATGTTTATGACTCATGCTTACTCCGAGCATAAGGGTGGACAGTAGGACAAATGTGTAGAGTTTCTTGTGCGAAGGCTAGAAAAAGCAACGGATTCAATGGCTTAATGGTTTAGAGGAGGGATGAGGAGGAAACATGTACATTAAAGTGAGATCAGGAATAATTTTACACACATAAGTGCATCCTTTTAACATAGAATTACCCAAAATACCATTACAGTAAAATGTCCATTACAACCAAAATACAGTAAATGTATTTTCAAAAAATATCTTTTTACGTAGTCTGTTACTCCTCCAAGAAGTCAGAGTTCCATTCTTTTGTGGCTGCATTTTTTGTCTGTACCGGATGAGCTAAATAAGTTCTTTTTCCTGTCTCTCCTACTTCTGCATTGACGTCATTTGCACTGTACGCCTTTCCTCACTTCAGCCAAGTTTGCTGAAGAAGCAACGACTTGCATGCATCAGCTATCTAATCTGTCTCCGCTGAATTCATCAACACAAGACTCACCAAACGATCTTGGTGTCACCAGAGGTTGGCACGGTTTTCTCACTGCTTAAGCTCTTCTTGAGACAAGTGTGGATTTAGGGCTATGCATGGAGAAGAGACAGATGGTGATGGAAAGGTCAATGCCTATACATTACAAGTGTAGGAATGAGTTATAAATAAATAATAATAATAACAAAAAAGGACATAAAAAAAATCAGCTGAGGGGGTTTGGAATCTTGGAGACAGCTGTTTCAATCAACAATCGATCTCTGGAGATAGTGATCATCACTGCTTCCTTGACAATTTTTAATTGGATGTCACTCATTTGCTCCCCTGTAATTACGAATCAAGACTGGCACTGCTTGTTGCTGGTTGCGTGTACAAGAAAGACTATGTGCATGTGTTTGAGAATCTGTGATGTTTCGAGCGCCGGGTTAAAGTCGTGATGTGATTACATAATGCACTATGGTTTTGTCTTTGTCAGCATGTGCAATTATGTGTATCACTTTATGCGTGACAGCAGTCACTGGTCATTAGTATTGATTCTTACAGAAGCAGCCTCTCTGTCTGACCAGTCTCCATGTCTCTCCGAATGCCTCCACCCTAACTCTGGCCAACCTTCCTGTCTTACTTGTGCTCCCTTGAGTGCAAATGGCCATGATTTAGTTCTTATAGTCTTAGTCACTTCAGGCCCTGCCCTCCTGCAGTGTAAAAGATGGCAGTCATCGATCGGGGCATCTGGACGCCTGCCCTGACAACCCTCTCCCATTCCCTCACTCTCTTTTATTGAAGGATCTCTCTATCGATGAGAATCTCAGGTAAGTTACGAGCACGTCTGCAGCAGCTCCCAATTACCAGTGAGACACAATGCCAAGGCAGCATCAGCCTCCTGCTTCCTTCCTGGTTATATTCATCAGCTGTAGCAATTAGAACACTGTCATAGCTAAATATCAAGCACAGGTAATGTTGTCAAACACCAAGGCTGTAGAAAGACACAGATTTTTTTTAATTTTTCATATGTGGGATGTTTTGAAAACTACTCCTTGACGAGTGCCGGTTTCCATTTCCTCTTTTACCCCAGTTGCCATACATCATTTACTAATGCCATAACAACATAATAAAAAAAAAAAAGATGTTTTTTTTTTTTGACTGAAAGAAAAAATCCTATCATGGATTCAGAGTCTATTGCTGGAGACATAATTGCCAAGGAATAATGACTTACTCATAATCAGCCTCACCTACACGGAGCACCATTTCCTGCTTGGTGGAAGGGAGAAAAGAAAATGCGATCATCCCCTCTGAGCTCAAATCCCAGTGATGATTCTGTGCCGCATGACAAATTCATTATTTTAAACCTGCCTTGATTAAATATTGAGTGACATGATAGCTTCAGCATTAAATCAAGTTCATTATGTTAGACATCTCCTCTGTCAATCAAAGGACGCTCTGCGCGCCTGTGCTGACTGCCTGCAGACCTCCTGAGTAACTATGTCAGTGTACCAGCCTGTTATTTACATTATTAGTCCAAAAAAATGCACATACATATCTACTGTGCACATATTATGGCCATTAAAACAAAATTGACACTCCTGAGTAGTGCAGTCATCAGAAGTATTAATCAGGCTACGACAACAAACAGCCAAGCAAAGACACAAGGGGGAAAAAAATAATGAAAAGCTTCACAGCTGTGTGCCGACCAAGCTGAAATCCTGGCTGCTCAAACTGCAATTAATATTCTAAGACCATGACTCAACTGCCACCAATTATTTCAAGTGGCATTGTTTCCCTCTCTCCCCACCACTGGAGAGGCTTAATTGTCCTAATGTTTGGGGAGAAATAGTAAGAAGCTTGACATTTTTCCCCTTACAATGTAATGGGGCCATAGATGTTTGTAAGCCTGAACGCATTAGGAGCTGATTACTCCAATTTTGTTCCATCTCTCTGCCTTATCCCACTTATTCAGCTCCTGTCCCTGTCTAAATAAATCCAGAGAATCTGTCATTTTGCCAGAGTGTCGTATTTTGGCAGATTTTCATTCCTCTCCCCCTCTTTCATTTTTCTACTCCTGCCTGCCTCCCTCACTCTCTCTCTCTCTACGGCACTAAGCCCACTGGGCCCAGTGGGGAAGATCTAGCAATCCGCGTAATGTGAGCATAATAACACCAACAAAACATCTCATTCCACGTCTAATTCAGTGTAGACGCTCGTCCGCTGTGTGTGGTATATAAGACGACCTGCTCTGAGCCTCACCTCACAACTGCAGTCCATGACTATTCAAGATAGTAATGGAGGCAAAAAAAACAAGAGAGTTTCTAATAGTCGCTGGTGACTCCTCTTGTCAGATCTGTGGCGTGAATGTAAAATATACCTGACTTTTGTGTCAATTTGTTCCTTTTTTTTTAAAAAAAAGAAAAGAAAAGCCAGCGGTGTTGCAATCACAGCCTTTTATACCTTCTCTTTTCTGAACTCCAGCCCATGGCATACCGATTTCATCAGCTATATTACAGCCGTCATTACTTTGCAGACAAAAAACACAGTGGCCCATATTTTAAGCCACTGTTCTTTTATGAGCTTCCCTTGCCCTGAGCATTGATGTCATCAGTTTTTTTTCCCCTTTTTTATTGGATCTCTATTGTCCATTTTCCTTGTAGTCATAGTAGTTTAATCAAAGGATTTGACTTTGTTTCACTTTTCTTTTCTTTTCTCTTTTCCCCGGCTTTGGTGTTCTGTGAACACTTGTCCACCACTTTTGCATTTTGTTCTTCCCAATCACTTTACAAGCTTCCTGAATATGGCAATTATTCCTCACAAATTATACAAAGTATACATTTAAAAGTAAAGTATTCTCTGCAAGGCATTTAACTGCTGGAAAATACAATTAAGGGTAGAATGGACATTATATTATTAATTTTTGAAATAAAATAAAATAAAAAAAAAGATGTAAGAAAAACAAACATCTTGACTGTGATTAATTTACATCTCCTCACTTATCAGTCAGACACCGGCATCATCATATGAAAATCTTCTAATTATTTGAAACCCCAATCATAGTTTTCCTCCCAAATGCAACCTTTCGCCATCTTCTGGCACAACACAGGTACATTGCTAAAAATGCTCCCCTTTTTACAGACACAAATACCACTCTCTTTTCTATTGTTTTGGTCGGTCAGAAAATCGGAATGTGCCTGGAGGAGGCGTGCACCTGTTGAGCGCTCCCTGCAGTCAACCAACAAACAAAGCCTCTCCGAATGATCAAATCAGATTACAAATCCCATAAAAACACCAGCTACTGAGAAATGCCACCCCAGGCGTAAAGGGTCGTACACACTAAAACCAATAGACAGGGATTGAGTGGCTTCCGCTTGCACAATCAATGTAAATGGTACGACGGCACTTAATTTCAGATGGCAGGATTAGAGCTTCTGATGTGACACATATCACATAAGTGAATTAAGCAAATGCGTGTCTGAAATCACACAAATAAAGTTAGAAAATATAACTTTTGAGGCTGCAACATTTGATTCGAAGCAGGTTTATCTTGACGTCCCCTCCTTGGAAATAGAGGAAATAGTGACATGTGTGAACAATAAAAAAGCTCATCATGTGTGGCATGTTTTATTACTGTTGGACTTGGGCTGGGTGCAAATATCCATTTGTGAAAATCACCTCCTATAAATATGTATAATGTTTTCCTCTCTCAGATAACAATATGTGCTAAGGGTTAATATGCTTAACAATAACTTTACTAATTCATGTATCTAGCATAGATAATTCATCAATTATTGTTGTCCAAGACATCTTTCCCTCATCTTTTCCTGTCCTCAACCACATTTGACCACCTGAGGTTCAACATAACAGTTCTGATTAAATATAAAGACATACAGTCATCTCAGGGGTCAAACAATTCTGCTTTAAATCAACTGCCCAACCTCAGTAATGAACCTTTGTCTTTTGTGAATTGGAAACACAACTATCTTAAATTAATATATTCCTACAAAAATTGCGATATTAAAATGTAATTTAATGTTGAGATTAAATGAAATTTTATTTTTATGTCTTTTGCAATGCAGACTTATGAGGTTATTCACACATTGTTGGTCTTCCTATTCAAACAATCTGTTACTGTGAATGGTCATCAAATAGAGTGCCTTGTAGTTCGCTAGTCCTTTTTCATTCAGTTTAGCAATGTCTTTGTTTCCAAATGCGTATTCTAGCTTTGTATATAGAAGACAACGCCCCTTGGGTATACCTTTTAAGTCGACAATCATCTTTTCAAACCTGAAAAATATCTCAAGAAACTAAAATCACACGGTAGTTTATATGGTTGTGAACATATCACAGCTGCCCCTTGGGTGTGTAACAAAACAGTCACTGGGCTTTGCTGGCTATTGTTAAAGCTTTCATATTCAATTGTCATCACTTCTCAATAAAAGGAAAATAAAATCCACCATGTTTTATTTGACCTGTGCTGTTTTGAACTGTTTTAGCAGTTCAATGACGTTTGAGCCAACTCATGTGTGCTGTTCATGGTGCTAAATGTTTCCTCCATGTCTTGTACACGAGTTTAAATAAAGGTTTCTAGTTCACTTATCTTATTTGTTTATATATTTCAATCAATATTTATAGTTGTAAATATAGGGAATGTACAGAAAACTAAAAAATGTCAGCATTCCACTGCCATGTGATTAAAATGGCCTCACTAAAAATTGTGTATAAGAAAAGTACAAAAAAAGTGTAAAAAATATAAAATATGCAGAGTTCTGTACCATTGTCTGTACGAATTATCTTTCATTTAAACATGCTTGTCCTGTCTTGAAAAAAAGGAAGACTTAAAAAAAAATCTTTGGCACGATAATCATGACATACTTTGTTCAAGGTGACAATGCTTCATGTTGTCATTCATTTTAAGCAACAGTAATTAATTCAATCTCACTTGACCTTATGCATTGATAATTCTGATTTAGTTTGTCCCTCACAAACCATCTCACCTTAAGCCAAATGAATGAGTTGTTGATTTAACAGTCTAACAAACACATGTGCATATGCACATACTGCCAGAGAGCACTCTTGCTGTTGTTACAGGCTACTAAGTTTTACGCATCTATATACGACAAACTCCCTTAGCAGCAGAAATGTCATCAATGGCTGATTTTTAACCAACTAATATAGTTTACTTTTCTTGCACAATCAAATGCACATCAAAGTTTGCGATCTACAGCTGATAACTAAGAGTAATACCCTATTTTCACAACAGCTATGTATTGGCAGTACTATATTCAAATAGAACTGACCAATCACCACTCAGGCAAAAAAAAGTGTAAAAAATGAATTGCCAAAAAATAAAGACAGGGCAGAGGGAACATATCCCAAAAGACATGAAATACAGATGAGACATTCATACAAAATATTTTATCTTAGTTGTCCCAACAAGGACTTGTTATCACCCAATCATGTTTTTTCTGCATGGTTGCTGTCCACGGTTCTGAACCTTGCATTCTCCTCTGTATTAGTCCCACGACTGAAGTTCGTTTATACAATATGCTGTTAAAGTCTTAAATGACAGCTTGCACATGGCTGAGGGCCATAGGTTTCCTCTAACTTTGTAAACTTATACCTATGTCAGCATTTTATCAGGGGATTTTTTTTTCTCAGTTAGCTACCTTTCAGTAACAAGATTCCTGTTCAGCAAACCCCTCACTCCCCATTCTTCCCTTTCTGCTAAACATCTTGATGTTAAGAGTACAGGTCTGCCAGATAAAGTACACACCTCAGGGATGTGACCTTCTCACCCGATCACTTCCTCTTCATTAGGGTGAAGATATACATGACAGGACTGCTATGAGGCCCATAAAATAGTGGAGTAATTCCCCGGAATCACACGAATCCCTTTGTTCAAAGACATCAATGCTTCACTGCAGTGAGCTGGTAGTTCTCCTGAGTTTTGCTTGCGGCAATATGCTGAATGAGCACTCAACCCAACCCTTGTACCCCCCACCCCCCAATGCTTTTTCATGCGCTACTTCCCTTCATCCGTAGTAATGTTTATTATCAGACTAGGCGGTAATTGTGTGGCTGTAGGAAGCTCTCTGACTTCAACA
The DNA here is from genome assembly GCA_016785265.1 of Paraplagusia blochii. NCBI lineage: Eukaryota > Metazoa > Chordata > Actinopteri > Pleuronectiformes > Cynoglossidae > Paraplagusia > Paraplagusia blochii. The sequence continues at coordinate 56,327 of JAFBJS010002044.1, read as the reverse complement.
CAGT
>JAFBJS010002044.1:0-55711 GCA_016785265.1 Paraplagusia blochii | reverse complement strand
GTGTGTGTGTGTGTGTGTGTGTGTGTGTGTGTGTGTGTGTGTGTGTGTGTGTGTGTGTGTGTGTGTGTGTGTGTGTGTGTGTGTGTGTCGGAATAGAGCAATCTGCAAAAAACGGGAAATGACAGGAATATGTGTAAGGTCTTACCCCCTCCCCACTTTCTCACTCTCATTTTTCAAGCTCTCAATCTAGCACTTCCCCATCTTGCCGACACAGTAAATCATACATTAACCTGTAAGTAATGACGGAGCTCAAGTATATTCCAGTCAGCGATAATAAGAAAACCTCAAAGATTTTTGAAGACCTGCATGCACAGGCATATGAAAATCTAAGGACAAATCCATAATGCATCCTGCCTGTTATTTAATCCCTGCTGCTGCGGAGAAGTTTAATGTATAAAATGGGGTTCTTTAGACATTGCACAACATAAAAAAAAAGAAAATCAGATATAAGGGTGGTAACAAAAAATATTTTTAAAAATCTAAATTACAATTACAAATAAGATATCAACCTATGCACTAGTTTAAAATTAATTATTATCTAGGACAGTGTTCCCCAACACTGTCAATCTACAGTAAATATCTGGTATTTTTTCCTGGATTGGTCAATAACTTGTGACAGATAAATAACCCTTAATAAAATGAAATTTCCAGTGTTCTGAAAAAGTTTCCTACCTATGAAATCTTCCTACGTGAATTAAGTTAGCATGCACACAACAAGGAATTCTCAAATGTACACAGCCTATAATTATCTGCTACCAGACTGGTATACAAGGTTAGATTTTGAGTTTATTGTCTTTACAGAGACAATATTTCCTAATCAATAGTAATAGCCAGATGGGGCCAAAAAGAAACATTATTTCTGTGTGACGGGCGCCAATTCATCCACGGACCGGTACCGGTCCCCAGCCCAGTGATTGGGGACCACTTGTCTAGGAAATGCAACTTAAGCATCCACCCATCTCATCAGGAATGGAATATTTTCTTCTTTGAGTATTTTGCTTTGAAAAGACTCGCTGTGCCATTTTATGTTCTTTGAGTGGAAATGAAGAGCCTACTTTTTAACACACTGTTTAGAATTTGCCTATAACTTAGCATTTTCTCGCTCATTATCACCACAGAAATGCTGCCTCCCTTTTCACTTCACAGATCTGAATGTGACCAAATTCATTAGGAGTGTCTGCCTCATTATGTAGGTGTTGAGATTTTATAAATAACTGAGTGGAAAAACGCTTTTCCTCTGACACATGTCTGACACGAAGACAGTTCCCAGTGGACCAGTGTTTTAAACAAATCTTTCCAGCATCATATTTTCAGTTGTTTGAGTATAAAGCACATCATCAATCATATTGAGCGGCATCAAAAATGTTGACAGGCCAATCTTCTTTGTCTGATCTTCAGGCTCACAGTAGAGAAGATGCAAAACCTTAGTACTGGTTAGGATTTCTGCTATTGCCTTGGAAGTCTGTCGAGGTCATACCAAGATGTTTCTAAATTATTTCTAGTGAATCAGTAATGGACAGAGGTCACCGAAAAGAATTAATCAGGTTAAAAACATGAAAAAAAAAAAAAATTAAAAAAAATGGGGTGATAATTTGATCTGTCACAAGCAATAACTTTGGCTCTGGTGTTCCATCTAACTTTTATGGTTCTCAACAGAGATAATGGACAAATTCATTTATTTTCTCAAGCTGTTTAATGTTTTAACAATCAATCTATGTAGAATGGCAGTTAATTTTCAATTTACTTTATTCATGTAAGCTTTGACAGGTCAGGTTCCCAATTTCTGTGACATTTAAAATTATACTGATTTGTACATTATGTGCAGTACCAAATAGAATGATGACACTAAAATATATGGGTACAACTACTCTCAATAGAACTTCTACGAAGAATAGGCTCTGGGCCCCCAGACGAGCTTGAGGAAGTGTCTAGGGAGAGGGAAGTTTGGGCGTCCCTTCTCCGAATGTTGCCCCCGCGACCCGGCTTCGGATAAGCAGATGAAAATGAATGAATGAATGAATGAAACAAAAAAAAAAACTTAAATTAGCTATCCAAAGTTTAAGTAATATTGTTTGAAAAAAAATGTGGTTGAGCACCAAAATAGGTGCACTATCCCTTCTATTACTATTAATTATCCTTAACCTATAATAAACTCAACTGACTCCATGGGCCCATACCCATACCTCAGCAAAACAAATCACTGTTACAGGCCTGATAGAGTTTCAGTGATCCAGAAGTGATAGAACAGTTTTACCTCCAATGCCAAGGAAGGTGTTGCTGACCCACACAATGGAAGGGACATGAACAGTGATTGGTGGAGAGGTGTAGCTTCTCTAAAGGCAATGGGTCAGGGAGACAAAGGCAGCAGCCGCAAAATCATGTTCCCATGCTTCCACACCAAGAGTATGAGGTCCAGACTGAATCAGTTAATGTTGAAACTTATTGACTGAATTAGCCAGTGACAATCATTGGGCTTAGTAGGGGGGCTAGGCAGAAAACAGCTGACAGCAGCTCCTAGCAGTAGCTTTAAAATCATGTCTAACCGTATTAACACGGCTTTGTCTCTGGAAAACAACTCGTCTATGTGTGGCCATGTGCCTCTATTGTTTATTTTGAACCCTCCCTTTCTTTCCCTCCAGTCCTTTTAAAGAAAAATCAACCAATCACACACCTCCTGCTCACTTCCTGCCTATACCTACACCTGGCAGCTCCTTTTTTCCATGCGTTTCTTTGAAGTAACCACAAATATTTAACAATGTAAATTAAATTTCATTTATTACTTTGCCAAAGTTACATATATGTTCAGCTTTTTGAAAAATGATGTTTCTCTAGCACATTTTCTTTATTATTTATCCATGCCTGAATAGCAGCCGGACATTGATTTCCTGAGTCCATATGTGCTTTAAGTTAAAAGCGTTCTGTGCAAACTAAGAACCTGTATGCAGGTAAAGGATTTTACAGGTGGATGATCCAGCTGAAAGCTTGTGCCTGCAGGACTTCATGGGAATCATTCAGTTCTTCACTTGCTCTCAACCCATTTTGGTGAAAATCAGAAAAAAAAAGCTCTAGGGCATCCTTCTTCACAGCAGGTTTTTCCTGCAGTTGTGTTTAAAGACTACACAGCCTGCACTCCGAGGAAATTGCCATTGCACAATCTGTGGCTCAATGTGAGACAAAAGAGAGCGCGAAAGCAACAAGACACAAGTTGAAATGTGTGAGTGTGTTTGTGTATGAACACAACAAAAAAGTGCCAGATGGAAGATGACAGGACTGAAATGAAAGGGTAAAAGTTGGTGGCTTTCCAAATGTGCTGTTGGATGTTCAAACAGTATTTAACCATAGAGGTATGGCCGATTCGACCGCTCGGCCAACACTGCTGAGACTGTGCCACAGACTGTCTTTGATGTTGAGGGGAGCCACAGAGGGAAGTGGTGGAGCGGAGGATCGGGTGGGTGAGAAAGGAGAGTGCATGGAGACTGCAGCTGTTTTGGCCTCTTAACTGTCACAGCTGACACAGTGTGAGTCAACAGAAATTAGTCTCTGTAATTTTGAGGACCAAACCTTCTCCATCCTCAGTGATGGCCACCCGCCTAACCTCCTCCTGCTCCGTGATCAGTCACAGACACTTTTGCACACGCATGTGTAAATACAGAGGAAATGAAGCATGAAACACCTGGGTCTCAGACTGAATGCATCGTCTTAATAAGTCTTCTACAAGTGCAAGACCAGGAACATAGGACAGCAGAGGTGAAAATGGAATTGTATGAGCTCTGCTATTGAATCCATTGTAGTGCAGTCTGAGAAAAGTACCTAGAAAAGTAGTAATAATAACTTTTGTTTAAAATTTTTTAAAAAAGGACATGATACTAGGGCTTTTTCTAGATCGCCAATATAATATAGTAAATGTGTCATTAAGATGTTACTTTTTCAGAAACATTTTAGGAATTTCTAATGAACTTGTATGAAATATTCTACAAATTATTATTTTTTTTTGTTTAAGGTTGCATTTGTTTCTATGTCATGTACCTACATTGAATAACTAAAATCAATCCATCCATTCTCTCCTGCGTTTCCGTTACTGGGTGGCAGTAGCACAAGTCTCCACAACCAGCTCCTTGTAAGCTTCCTGCAGGCCATAAGCCCACTAAGAGACTGTTTAACTAAACAAGGGATAAAATTATTGTAGCACTAAAAATCTATCTCTGTTATTGATTGGGGAATTCAATTTAGCTCCAAGAGCTGGCAAATTGATTTCTCTATTAAACCTAATTAAATCTAAAATATGTTCGGAGCTGTCTAAAGTTAAACAAACAATGTCAAAATGTTTATGTTTTGTTTCACATAATTTTCCAGTCTTTATCATGTCTGCAATATTGCAAGTCAAAACAGCCTGAAACACTGCGTTATTTGGGTTTGCCATCATAATGATGCCCATATCACTTCATTTGCATCACTGCATGGCATTTGTTTCAGCTTTGTACTCATTACAGCTCACTAGAGCTGAGCATCCATCAGCACGCTGCTACCCCTCCATTGATTTAGTTGTCTGTTTGATGTGATGAGATTCTATCTGAATGGTCCTCTGTACAGTGGGTGAAATCTACGATACGAGGTTGGTATTCTGGTCTTCCCAGGAGGAAGGTCATGCATAATGGATTAATTGTTGCACATATCCACATGTAAGAGGCCCATAGGTTAGTATTCCTGCAGTCTTACGCAGCTCAATAGGTCACCCAAATGACGTGCAGGACAATGTGGCTGCATACTTCTGAAAATCTTCAATTAATTCCACAAGTGCTCGACAAGCATCTGGTGAGTCACAGCTAAAGTGCCATAATAGGCATGTTAGCCTGTTTGCTGATGTGTTTGACATCGACACATGCACACAAATATAGACACACATGGAAATAAAAGAGCCCCGATGGAGGAAGACTTGAATGTCAGTGTGTTTCAGAGGTGACGGCTGGCCTAGTCAGTAGTGAAATAGGCTTCAGTGCTGAGTGGAAAGTAATGACTAACAAGACAATTGGAGTCAAATAAGAAATGCTTTCCACTTTGTTGTGACACACTGGCGACGGGTGACAGCGGAACAGACTAGGAAGCAAGGGACAGCGCTCAGAAGGGAGTTCTTCCTCTCTCTGCCTCTTATCCCATGAAAAAAATATGTTTCCACTCGAGCTTTTTTATTTAAACCAGCTCCCCACGGAACGCCGAGGGACATTGCTTCTATTTGAACCTGAGTGGAGTGAGCGGGAGTCCACATCGACTTGTCTTCCATCTGCATCGTAGCATCTGGCATTTATCTGCATGAGGCTCCGTCGTTGTTACCTCACACAGCAATGACAGCAGGGTAAAAGCCATGCACAAACACGAGTAAATCTCAGATACAGACAAGGCCAAAAAACGCTTTTTTTTTCTTCCTTTCCACAGTGGGTACAAAACTGAAAGTCCCCAAAATGCCTAAAAAATGCATTGTGAATATTTTTGTGTTACAAACTCTAAAAATAAAAAAACATTTCCGAACATGTCAAAATCTCACCAAACATATTTGCAGAAAAAAATTATTTAATAAAAAGTCCACAAAATGCCAAAACATTTTTTTAATGATCCCAGTGATTAGTGGTCCGGAAATATTTCTGTTTTATTCTGCCATTCTGATGTGTCCTCTTCGGGATTTGGCTCTTTTGTTGTTGTCCATTGTGTCTTGTGCACATTAAACTCTGCAGTAGCTTCCAAGAAGGAGAAAAAAAACACACTCTTTGAGGTCTAATATAATATAATTAAAATATAATATAATTATAATATAATTAAATTGAATTACATGCCATCAGGTGTATACTGATATCGTTGATTGAAACAGAACAATATTCTATAGATGAAAGCAGCCATCATATATTCCATCATCGCAAAACAGGCTTGTAACAAATAATGCCGATCTTTCCCTACCAGCTCTAGATTAAAAAAAAGAACAAAACAACAAAGTAAAATCAAACCCACTGTCGAACTCTATGTGGCGCTCTTACTTAGCTGCACAATTAGACACTGGCAGATTCCAATTCCATAGAGAAAGCCTCAAACATCTCTTTGATCACCTCACTGACAAGCATACCGACACAGCTCCCTATGAGAAGCATTGGCAAGATTTTTATTTTTATTTACTTTTTTTTTTAAATATGTAATATGATTCCTGTATTCAAACTGTCAAAATGCAGTGAAAATAAAAAGCCTTGAAGTTGTTATCACGGTTCTAAGTGTTGTTTTGCAAGGAGGGCAAAAAGTAGAACTACTCACAGTCATTGTTTTATACAATGACAAAAAACAGTTTGAGGAAATGGCTGGTAGGGGAGAACAGCAGCCATTCTGTGGCCTAATGAACTCATGATAAACACAGGCAGGCGCAGAAAGCCAGGCTGATGGGCTCACGAGCAGGACACAGTGGGAGGAAAAGAGTTTAAGGGTCGTAGCCACAGAGTGCAGGGATAAATCACACAGTGGAGTGTTGGGGAAACACAGGGCAGAGGAATTAATAAGCCACTTCCAGTGGTTCACTGAGACAGCAGCAAGCCACAATCAGGGCTGGTCCTTGTTGCTGACTGACAACAATTTACAGCTATAACGTTGCTTTTGAGTAAAAAGTTTGTGCTGGTATTAAAACAAAAACAGGTGCTTAGCTTTCCTATTCATATTATATCATAAACTTTTTTTTAAAACTCTTAATATTGAAAAAAATAAAAATGGTGTTTACACTGAATATCGCTAATGGTGAGATGCAAAAAAAAAATCTCCATGTGCCTGGACACAAAACTGGACTGAAGAAATTATGTTTTTTTTTTTAAATATTATTATTATTATTTTTTTTAGCTAATCGGTTTATCAAATGTTTACATTGTCATTGTCCCAAGTCCATAGATTTAACCTATAGTTGATACTTATAGTTGATGATATTATTAAATTACATTTTATTAGACCTTTAATTTTCAGTAGGTGCTAAAAACCAGAATGGACATACCCATTACACTAATATTTGGTTTAACTTTTAGACAAACCACGGTGTTACATAACATGAAGCACCTTATGCCTTACATTAAAAGGTAAAATCTGCAGCTCCAAAACTAAGAATAGAAATCTACCACAACTAAGGTTGACAAGAAAATAGGAGTGCTTTTCATTTTATTAAAATGCATTTTTCTAATGTGTATTGCTGTCAATTTTGTTGAAAAAAAGCTTAATAATAATAATAATAATTATCAGTAGTTGTGTTGTATATATTTTGTGTAACAACTGTTAAAAAGTGAACAAAAACCTCAAATTATTATTATAATTATTTTCATATATGTATTTATTACATACAATTCTCATTTATAGTATCAGGTTATTCGAAATTTTAACAAACAGATAGGAAAAACTTTTTTAATCTCTCTGGAGTGTGAGAAATTAACCACAGTTAAAAAAAATTATTGAATAACGAGGGCCAGTAAATAGAAGATAAAATATGTTCATTTACGTCAAGAAAATCAGCTGAGTAATAATTTTAAACTGTATACTTTTCTCCTTTCCAAATTTCCAAAAATCTGTCATGTGACAATATCAACAATACATAGTCAATTTCCCTGATGTCTAAGTACTAAACAATACAATTACTGTTTGCTTACAGTGGATTTCGTCTAAACACAGACAATTTCTAGAGCAGCTTCTCAGAATAACAGCACCCTTGACCAAAATGCTGGCTGCACACACCTCATGCTTCACATTCAGGGAGAAATCTGATGCTGTATTTACCTTCCACAAATATGTACTCTTTAGTGACATCACCAACGAATACAGCTTTAAGTTTGCCAGACGACACCTCAGCTTCACAGGGTCACACAAAGTTGGTCACCAAAGATACTAAATTTGTACAAAGACAATTAAACACTGCTGCTGCTGCTGTGACTGATTCCTTGACAGTTGGGATTTACCAGTATGCCTTTATGTTGAAAAACAACAGTGTCTATTAAATCCAGGGACTTAATTTTAGAATTGTAATTCAATATTTAACTTTTTTTGTGACATCAAAATCAATATTATTTATAATAAAACAATCAGGGATGAGTCACCGTGTCTACAACAGCAGTGTGGGTCATAGCATACGTCTCAAGTGTTGACGAGGCACATGAGACCATGGACCATCTGACTCCCATTCATCTCAGAGTCAACTGAATATATCACAAGTTCACTAAGGTGGGAAATATAATAAATTAATTCTATCTATCTATCTTTATTTTTTTATCATTATAATAACACAGGTGATAGGACTGATCAAGCTGATTCTATAAGGTATATAAACTCTCACTAAATGTTATTTATACTGGCTAATAACTTAGTTGTTGTTTGTTTTATTAAAGAAATTATATTCTCTTCATCCTAATATCAAATAATTTGTTAAAAAGAATATTTTTTATAAAAAGTGAAACCAAGTAAAACTGCCAGAGTTATTTTTTTAGGTTGACAATAACCTCTAAAAACCCTATTAGGTCAAATAAAACCTAACAATTAAAGAATCACTATTTTAAAACAACTAGTTACCACATGATTATAAACTCAATGTTGATGACGGACTCCCCTTCCCAAATGATATCTGTATAATATACAAATAACTTATATTACAGTAATGTGTATTTTTATAAATGTAATTTTCATATCAGTATGTCCAATGGTAGTGCAGACGCACAGCTGCAGGTGAACTCTCGCTGCTATTGCAGACTGAATCCATTTCAGAGGACTGTCTGATCAGACTGTAAGTTCTGATGGAGCTCCAAGCTTTGGGCAAATGTCAAACACTGCTGACACTCAAGTTCAAGCAATTCTATTCAAACTCAATTCATGGGCTGTGATCTGATTCAGGGATTCAAAATTCACACACCAACTTGTAAATAACTTCTTTTTTTTTTTTTCCCATACTCCTCTGAGACCAAAATCAACCTCTTCTTTATCCTCACCAGCCCCATCCTGCTGTTTCTACAGGTTATAACTAACGCTTGTTTTGTCCCAGTGTTTTCTCTACAAAGTTGTCAAACAACATGGCTTTTGTCCATTTACATTCCTTACCATCCAGTTTGAAGTTCTTTAAATTCCATCTGCATTGTCTGACATGTCAATAACAATAAAGTACAGGTAATCCCTGACTACTGCTTTCCAATCAAACCACATGCATCACTTGTATAAGAGTTCACACACCCCAGAGGAACAACCTACACAAACATGTTTGCATTGATGTGTATATGTCTGTGGGCATGCAACTGTAGTGGGAGGCAGCGGTCAATGTGGAGCCTATCTGTATATGTCTATGTGTGCGGGCCACTGGAGCTGGAAAGAGATTAGCGGACGTCAATCTGAACTTTTTTTAGTGATTGGGGATTTATTAACCATACACTTGCATCTCAATAGTAAAAGACTAATAACTTATTAAAATCAATTTATCTTCATACCCTATAACATACAGTTGGGGTAAAATAGTATTACCCCCCCACCCCCTACAACTAGTCATTGTTTTAAAAAGTATTTCCCAAGTGCTTTCAAGCAGGGCAAAGAAAAATGAGCACACCTTTTGTAGACATTCTAGTATATTTTGGATGCTGATATTTTATTTTCCACAAGGAAATGAAAAAATTACACAAAATACAAAAACTACCAGGGTCAAAATTATTAGCCCCCCCACATTCTAAAAGTTAATTGTGTATCCTCTTTGCTGGATAACTATCCGTAGTGGTTTGTTGTCGTTTCCAACAAGTCTCTGACAACCATTTGAGAAATCCTGGCCTATTTTTCTTTGGCAAATCTCTCTAGTTTCTCCAGTTTCAACATATTTGGCATGGACATTTTTCTTTATGTCAAATCACATAATTTCTATTGGATCGAACCAGGGCTTTTGTGCAGGCCATTCAACTTGGTTATCTGGAGATAGTGCTTCACCAAGATACATGTGTGCTAAGGATCGTTGTCATGGTGGAAGGTGAAGCCATGACTCAGAACCAGTTTCACTACTGACTGCTTATGGTTTTCCTTCAAAATCTCCACATATTTTTGCCCATTCATGATTCCTCTACCTTGGCAAGATTTCCAGTCCAAGATGCATTGAAGCATTCCCTCAGCATAATACTCCCACCACCGTGGCTCACTTTGGGGATGGGGACATGTAAGCAGTGTCTCAGACCATAACACACGCTTCCACAATGAGTATTCCTTCTCCAGGTTGTCTCAAGCATACTTGAGCCTGGCGTAAAGGTGTCTTTTCTACAAAAGTGGAGTTTTTTCTTGGTCTGCAACCTCGCAGTCCATTCCTGTGGAGATCACTAGTAATAATCTATACATATACATATATAGACTATACATAGCTGAGACTATACGTATACATATCATTAGCTTCATAAGTCATTTTCATTCATTCATCTTCTTCTGCTTGTCCACTGCCTGGTTGCAGGGGCAGCTGGCGCCAACCACACATTGCATCATATTGTGAGCCTTTCTTTGGGTGGTGAGGCCACAAGAAGTGATGTGGGTTGGGACGGTGCTGTGATAAGAGCACCTCAGTGGCAACCTGGCAGCTGGTGGATTCGAACCGGGACCTTGCAGACCCAAGTCCGCTTCCTTAACCACTAGGCCACCACTACCACTCATAAGTCATATTTCATTGAAAGACTTAGGCAATTATCCTATGAGGCTAACGATATGTGTTTTCTTTATATAGAAAACTCTTATTCATGTTGACCCTTAACCAATGTAAGGTAGGATACAAAAGCAACCAGAGGCAGTATCAAACCATGAAGTTAACTGGGGCGCCTTTTTCTCCCCTTTCACAGCCCCTGTTATAGCAGACTCTGCAGAACAGCAATCTAAGAGCCATTTTTTTAGCATATTTGTAAATGGACACCGTTGCTGTCTCTTGTATGGCTTACAACAGCATTAAAGCAGCACAAATGCTAAGCACTTTCCAGAAAACAGGGATGCTTCCAAGTTCTACACAACATCCTCTTTGCAGACAAGTCCCCTCCCCTTCTCGGCCGACTGAGTGGATGCTTTCACTGAATACACAGGAGAGAAAGGAGAAGAGAGTTGAGCGTAGCATCCATCCACAGTGGGAGTTCAATGCATTTGCACCATTCTCGATGCAATTCTACTCAGCTTTTAAAAAAGCTGGACATTTAAAGTCAACAAAACACCAACCTGGTGTTTAGCAGGACAAAAGCCATGGTGTGACTGTGCTAGGTGTGACTGTGTTACCATATGTCAGTCTATTGAAACCCATATTAGCCACACCCAGCCTCCCACGAGCTCACTATAGTATCCCATGTACAACCTCAATTTCTCTGGTCAGTGTTTACCAATGAAAGGGACAAAAATAACATTATATGATCTTTCTCAATCCACATGATAAACAAAGCATCCAATAAAAATGTGGTTTATCCTAACAAAATTAGATTTTTTTTTTTTTTTTTAACGAAAAGAAATTAGTTTCCTACATGTCATGGCCACTAAGAGATATGTGAGTTCAGATATTTTCAAGAACTAGAAATAAATATTAAGTCCTACAGTCGGCACTGTGATTCAATTACATTACATTACTAATATGACTCACAATTTCACTACAGGGAGGGATGCAAGGCTACGGGGAGGTTTGATCCCTCATATAAGTGGTTGAAAACAGTCCTGAAGTGTGGGAATGAGCCACACTGCACTGGAAAAACAAGCCCCCTTGCAAAAAATTGCAACAGTGCAGCCCTTATTTTACTCCCAATTCATACTAATTGGCAGCCAAACGCCTTCCTGACAACTCTCTCTCTCTCCCTCAGCGCCTCCTGCGTGTGAGTGTGATGAACTGCCAACTCCGGAAATAATCCCAACTTTAGCTGGAAAGGCTCATCAACGGCCTTTGGGAATCTGCTCGGACTCCATGTTTGCCCCTTTTACTTTTAATGGCATTTTTTAAGACACATTTTCGCTGAAGGCCCACAAACGGAATATATGTTATTAGTTATAGAGTCAATTTTAATTTAGAAACACCAGCACAGTGCAAAAAACATCCACTGTGTGTACTTGTTAAAAGAGAAAGGTATTTTAATTATAGTATAGTGAAGGTTTATTACAGAATTGAATACACACATCACTGACCACCAACACTGGTATGCACACTTACAAGTACCAACCTTCAGTAATATATTACTGCTTGATTGATTCAACGCTGTTATAAGCACCTAAAAATAAACTACAAAGAAAAGCATAACAATGAGGAAAAGAATGTTATTCCTTTCTGCTGGTGCGTAGTTTTACAAGACAAAGTCTATTAGGACTCTATTTGAAATTGTTGGAAAAAAAAGTATTAAAAAAGCAAAAACATGGCCTGGTATCTGGACACAGCCAAGTAGGGTCATTAATTAAACCAGTCAACTACTGATTTTTTTCCCCATACATTCTCATACAGATGAAGGCAGAATAATGTACTTAAGACAAATGGGGGTTATGGTGAAATGCTAAATTCCATCTCTGCTACGGAGGTCCTGCCTCTATCTTTCCAACATTTCTCATCAGAGTCCAAGCTGTTGACATTTACAGTAAACAAATCAGCCTGAAAAGCCTCACCAACCCTGGTTAAACTGCTCCAACCTTTAGGTCAATCACCGACTGACGACTGACTCAATGAATGATTTGTCGCACATGCGGTTATTCAATTTCATCTTCAAACAAATGTCAGCTAAGATCGTTTGAAGGGAATGTAGGCTCTGTGAAAGAGTTAAACTATCTTCTGACGTGGGTAGCGCATCAATGAAAAGATGTGTGATTGTCACCAGTGTTCTTTATTCCATGCTTGAGCACACAGTATAACAGCACTTACTGAGATTCTGCATACCCAGCATCAGGAAATCAAGTATTCATTTTTATTTTCTGACCTTTTTGGTAACTTACAATTGAACCCTAATAAACCTAGACTTCAGTACTGGGCATATTTATTCAAGATGAACCCTATAATATTCTAGGTTCATAAGTAGTAGAAGTTAAGTCAAGCACTTCATTATAGTATGGTTACTGTTTGAAATGTTTTTGCAGAATTCAAGTTATGTCTTTTTGTTTTTATTTACCATATCTCAACATCTGAGATAACCAATTAGAGCAGTACAGGTAGGTCCCAGTGCTGTTGCAGTTTCTCACTAATGGCTCAGATTGGTTGAGATGATTGAGCAGCCTTTATCAGGCAGGATTCACTCTCAGAATCTCAGAATAACAGAATGATTTAGTGTCATCAATGTAGTTACGCATTCCATGCACAGCTCTATTAAAATAAAATAAAAAATACATGAATAAATAAAAATGAAAAGTTCTTTGGACCAACCATGTCAACAATTTAAGAACAAGTTCCATCACAGTAGCTGTAGCTAATATTAATCTATATAGAATACTCAAACCCATTACAGTGTTGTATGTGTCTTTTTTACATTGAGCAGAGCAGTTATGTTGTTTCTTAGGCATCTGTGTGACTAATGCAACATAGATTATATAAAATGGCTCCAGTTAAACCTTACTGTATGTAGCAATTCAACGGATTCTGAGAGTCTGAAATGGGAAACTTAAATTAAGGGACACAGGCCATCGAGAAATCCCTGAGGTGACTAAACCAGCTATCAACATTTAATTTTATTACCAGATATCAGTGAAATTCAAATAGCCCTACTTTGAGACCCTTATGCAGCACTGCTCCAGAATCAAAAAGCTCTCTGTCACAAGTTCCCATCCAATAAATGATTTCCCTCCTATTCAAGAGCCATGTATTTAATCTGTTTGATCTGATCTACTCACTGTCCAGACAAATATCCTTGTCACGTATCATGTGGACATAACCGTGCATGCCTCTGTCACAGTGTGCAATAATATTCCATCTCCTCTACATTATTATTTTTTTTTTATCTCTCCATTGGCTGCAGGATTCTCACCAGTGCAAGATTATCCCTTTTGCAGTCAGTACACCCCTAGCTTCAGCAGTTATTGAGGTCATGTCTTATTACCATGTATTTTACTGCACGAGAACTGATCCTGTGTTTGCTCCCTTACCCCCATTGACGGGGTCAAGAGCAGTGAAAAAGTATATACATGCTTCTGCCACCAGTTTTTTATTTAACAGAAGTCGAGTGTTGTCGTCATTTCTGATTCTCTTTAAAATTATAGTCATTTGGTGGAATAAAACCACTAATCAACATCTGACAATTACATTATATGCTCAATGAGATTTGATTAATAGTAAGGATCAAGTGCCAGAGTTATAAAATTCTCCCTTCTAGCATCTGCACAAGGGGTATTAATCTACCTGTCTGCAGTCTGATTCAACATGAGATGGATGTTGGCTGACCCACGCCACAGTCAGCTATTTCTAAGGAAACGATCTGGTTCTGACTCAGTCCATCGCAAATCTTAATGTCACAGTCCTGCTTACATCAAAGCACCCATTTTGGATTCATTAATTCACACTGATGGTCCTGTGTATCAATTACAGCCAGGAGGATGAAAGTGTAACTGTGCTGAGGTGTGTAGACCGTAACATTGTTCCCCCAGATCCAACCAGTTATTTTAAGTTTTTTAATCTATTAGAACACGATGATTTATTCTGAATTTTGGGGATGAAAGGCGTTCTTCCTTAAGATTAAAATGTTCGACGGCAGATTGGTTTCTGTATATTGAACAAATGGACAATAACAGAATATTAAAGTGGTTCTCAGGAAGCAAATTCCCACATTAATATTCACTTTGCAATACAACAGTGTCTGTTGACTTTTCAGGGATATGCCCTGTGGGTGGGCACGTTGGTAAAAAGTAGTCATTTCAAATGCATGTTGGTGTTGAGATTGTATTTTAGCTTGATTTTATCATCCAGTTTTATCAGGCAGTTTACTAATTATTTAACAAATTTGACTCACAAAAATGGAATCTTGCAACAATCATTCATTTATTAAAAATGTTGCATGAATCATTTCTTTTCATTGTCAGTGATTCTGTGATCTATTAATGAATAAAAGCTTATCATTTGAGAATAACTATAATTAGAGTCATTAGGCAGCTGCATTTTTCTCTTTTTCTCTTTTCTCTTTGCAACATGGTTACCTGATAAATCTTCCCCATCAGTTCTGTTCAGCCCATGTCAAAACTGGTGGTTTCTGGTGTCCTTGGTATAAAGTTGAACAAAGTAGCTTTGACAATTGAACCATGTTCTGTAGATCTAATGTGGATGACAGAGAACTGGTCAGTGTAAAGGACAGATGACCTTATTGTTGAAAACAGATTTATGTGAGTGTTTATCTGAATCTCATCTTTGTTCTATTCATGACCAGATTTCACTGTCCTTTGTTGCAGTTTTCTAAGTCAGGTCATAGTGCTGAGTCATGCTGTTTAGACTCGTTATAGACATTACAGACACTCAGACATTTGCGCCGTGCTGAAAAAAAAAAATTCAAGGTAATATTACTGAACCTCCTGCCCACTCTTCCCTCCTTTGCTATGACTATAGAAAGGGGGAAGGGCGCTCGGTTTGGCGGTCTCCGTATGCACGCTTCATGACTGCGTCGTGTGTGTATGGTGAAATCACTTCGCCCTCTCCCCAGATGTTTTCACATTCTCACTTCAAAACTGTGGGTGAATGGAACTTCCTCTGAACCACTGTGCAAGATAATATACTTACATTAAATACATACATTTAATAAATACAATTACGCTGGGTGTGGCTTGGAAAAATAATTATACTTTTGCAACATAAGGACGAAAAGAGACGAAATGTGACGCATGTGACTCTGGAGCCGCAGGTTGCCAACCCCTATTTTGGTGATAAAAATATTAAAAACGTTTTATTTTAATGTTACAAGTTTACCATAATCTTCAAATTCAAAATTATATTTTTAAATTAACAAACTAAAATTAAATTTATTTTTTATAAAACACTCATTATTTATTTTCCAAAGTCACAGACAGCTACAACAGAAGGATGAAAGAGCCATGGGTTGCCGACCCCTGCCATAGGAAAAGGAAACAGGTGTGAATCTGAGTCATTTTTATTCACTCTTGTTCTGAGCGTCAAAGTCATTTGTGGCTAAACTGAATGTAATGTCAATGCACAATTAGGGAAACACGTAATTTATTTGTTCAGGTGCATCTACTCAGAGGTCTCTGACATCTACTCAACCATTCTGCTGTAAATAGATTGTTTGAGTGCAACAGTGCAAGGCGGTCGTGTTTCTGTTTTGTTTTTATAACACGCACAGACCAGTATGTACAAACACACTGAAATATAACATGTCCAGACAGAAAACAACAGCCACTGAACATGTAGAGACATTTCTCAGTCCATGATGCTTCAGGCAGAAAGGGCTAGAGCTCCTGAGAAGCTCCAATACAAGGACAATGTGACAAATTTGCAGTAAAGTGCACAGCTTCAAACTGAAACTAGCAATACCTGTAAATTGGTAATTTTTTTGGTGTGAATATTAGACTGTAGTCATCATATGAAAATGCAGAGAGTGATGCATGGGAACTGTTTTTGATGTAGACTTGCAAAACCTAACTTGTACTGCAGGAAATCTGCATAAAGTAAACAATAGTAATAATTAATTAACTCTTTTTCTTTAAAGGTTTAACATTTAGAACATGATGTCAGCAAAGACAGAATTTTTCAATTGTATTATGTTTTCACATTTATTAGAAATGTTCATTTGTCACTGTCAACCTCTAGTGAGCAGGCTGAGATCAAAGATCAAACTCAGACTAGTCCAGATGTGTTCCTGAAGGAAAGCAATCAATAGGGCTCTCACACTGAAAGGCTGTAAACCTGAAATAATACCCTTGACAAGCCCTTGCAAGTGATAGGTCAGATGTATTGATTGATCTCTTCATAAACACATTTGAGGACAGCTCCCTGTGAAATGTTATGTCCATGTGTAAAGTAAACAGCAGGAATTTTAGCTGATTTATCTATGTCCAGGATAGGACTTGATTTTCCCCTGAAAGAATTTAACGAGAAATGTAGCATTGAAAAGCTGAAGGCTAAGATAGAGGGCTGTTTAAATCATCACCAGCCGGATTGCAATTCAATTCCAGGCAGAGACGATGGAATGTTGATGATTTTGTTTGTTCCAGTGTGTCAAAGTCTTGACATGGAAAAGTTATTATTGTAGCTGCATCTAACCATTTATCCAGTGAAGGAACAAAAAGTCAAAAGGCACTGGGATCAATGCCACCGCTTCTGGAGAAAGATCTGTTTTGCTTCCTGTTGGGAACATGTTTTTGGCAAACTCAGCTTGTACTGAGAGCATTATCTATAAATGATGTTGGTTATATGTGACTGTGATTTCAGAGGATTTCTTGAAATACATCATTAATGCCTCTTTCTTGGTCTTATCCAGTCCAAACATCTTTTTGCCAATGCAATTACCAGAGAAATCCACAAACACAATCTCTCAACAGGGTGTGCAGTCAATCACACTGGAGAAGCCCTCTAAAAAAGGACCTGAAACTACCCTATGTCAACCTAGTGAATGTCAATGGGTAGTGGGTGACAAAACGGTCTCTTCTATAGCACACAGTGCCATCAGAAAGGAAAGGAAAGGAAGGAAAGGAACGCAAACTCCTTGTCATTGTGACATTGTGATTCACACCACAGCACACAACAAAATGTCACCTCTGCATTTAACCAATCACCAAAGTGAACAGTGGGCAGCTTTGAGCGCCCGGGGGCTGTGAGTGGGGACGGTGCCATGACCAGTGGACCTCAGTCGTATCCTGCCGGAGGATTCAAACTCGGAACTCTCCAGTTCCTTAACCACGAGGCCACCACTGGCCCAAGTAAACAATGTTTCACAAATCCAATTAAAGTAGCTCAGAGTGAGAGATCACGCTTTTGCCAAAGCTTTGATGCAATGACATGAATTGAGCACTAGCAACCAGCAGGAGGGGAAGTAACAAGAACATGGCCACAGCGGCTCGATTGCAAAACCAAATGCATTAAGATCAGAAACAATCAGTATGTGACAATACTCAGTGAATCACAGAGGTTGTCTGTTAACAGCCCACAAATTGTGTTCTCACACTATACAATCCAATGACCGGTGTGATTGGTCTGCTCGCACTGTACACCCACCCATAAGAACTGAAATGTGGTATAACATAACAGTATGTGAATAAGACAAAGGAAGAAGAAGAAGAAGTCAATAGTGTGCAGTGTTCACAGTTCCTCTCTGTGATGAGAACGATGCTAAGCAAACAAAAATGTATTTCCCTCACAATTGTGCCATTCAGTGCACAGACACTGATAACAATAGGTGTTGATGACATGGTTGGGCAAGGAAATGTCTTAGCAGAGGTGGGCAGTATGATCTGTCAATTTAGCCATGCTGTCCCACTTGTTCATCCTAAGTATCACATTTGCCGTAAGGCAGGCTGAGGTCATAATCATGGACAAACCCTCAAATATGTTTGATTTCACAATCAATCATGAGGCGATAATAACTTGTAGTAACTTGATGTAGAGTAGACCACACAGGTTGGGCAGTTGAGCCAAAGATAGTTTCAGAAAGTCGCACCACTAAAAAACTTAAAACATTTTTTTGTATGTAAATGGCTGCTCGCAAAATGTGTTCCAATTTACATTCTAATAGCTGTGCAATGTTAATGTTTAACGATATGAGATTTAGTATTGCAATAATTAATATAAAGTAAAAAAAAAAGTGATATTTACAGTTGAGATTCAGTTTCGGTCCTCTTAATGAAGTCGAAGTTACAAAGTTAAACTGTGTTACCGTAGATAATTGCAAAAATGACTGTTAACGCATCTGAATTCTTAGTTGTCTACTTGAAACTTCTAAAATACCAATTGCTTAAATGATACAGGTTCAGTATTAAAGAGCACGAGAATAACTTTAGGGGATAAGGAATAACTGATTTAATGTTACTTTTTATTCACAATTGCAGAAGAAGTGCCTTTGTACTTCTCAGTCTGAAGCATCCACACACCACCACGCAGACTGCACCGCATTTAAACTGAAACAGAGACGAGGCAATCTCCTTTTCTTCAGTCTCTCTTGTTCCCCGCTCATCTCTGTGTGCTCCCTCACTAATAAGCTGTGCTCTCTTATTTATGCGTGAGGGACTTTCACTCCCCACCCTTAGTTAAAAGAGATGGCAGGAAAGATAGATGTTTCATTCAGTAAGGGCTATCTCATTGAGATGCCTGATGCAATTCGGATTATTTAGAGGCTGGCTAACCATTAAAGCCAACATATCATTTTGGTTTATTTTCTTATAATCATCTAGAAGTTGTTAAGAAGCAGCAAAAATAAGCTGGTTTTATTTTCCATAGCTTAGATTTTTTTTTTTTGTGATCCTCACATCTGACCATCAATTTACAATACAGTTAACAAATATAAAGTATCAAAGCAAAGTGGCTGATAGCACTGAGTCCCCAGCAGTTGTGTGGCGGTATCCTCTGACAGAAAGAGCTATGCAGTGTCGATGAATAAGAATCAGCCAGGCCACACAGTAGATATAGTACAGCTGTATAGATGCATGTGTGGTTTAGACCAGTGGTGCCCAATATTTTTTGTGCCATGGTCTGGTTAATTGTCTGGTACTTTTTCAATGGCCGGTCGTTAAGTCGTGGCAGATAAATACTGCTTCAAAAAAATCAAATTTCCGGTGTTCTGAAATATTTACCTACCTATAAAATGTTCCTACCCGAATTAACTGTGCATGGCCCAGTGGTTGGGAACCACTGGTTTAGACTTCTTTGGAATTCTAGCAATAGAGCCAAAATGACCCAAACTGTCTCAAACTGCTTCTGTGCAATGCTAGTTACACACATTACAGTGATTCAAGGTTCTATTAATCTATTCATCCCCTAAAGATCACTGAAGTAAAAATGATAAATCAAATCTTCATAAAAACATGAATACATTGTGACATTCTTCATAAATATATAATAGATTATGGCATAAGTCTGTATGGTATAAATATGACATTATGTAGTGTATATATACAATTATAGTATATTTTTCCAAAAAAAGTCCATAGTCGCTGTAAATTAAGGTACATTTATTGACCAAGGTCGTCATGTGCCCAGACATTACCTGAGAATAGCAAGTTAAATATTCACATTATCATTCAATAAGACCTAATGGCCAAACATAATACGGCATTAGGCCTTGGCCTGTAATTTCAAGCCATTGAAAGCTAAGCAGGTACAAACAGCTACACGGGTTATGCATAATACTAGACAACAACCTCTGCATATTAAAAGGGAAAGGCAGCAGAGAAGAAAAGAGAAGAGAAGAGATGGCTGAATTTGTTCACAACAGACACAACAACTGTACAGAGAATAATTCCTTTTAAGCTAAGTAACTCAATGAATCCACTCTGCATAATGATTTAGCAGTAATTTCAATCTCCTACTAAAGCATAAAATAAAATTATGAATATACATCTCCATCCCTAGTACATCTATGGGAAGTTAAAACACACAATTCAATTTTGTTTTTGTTTGTCTTCTTCTCTGCTTTAACAAAAGAAAGGACTGCCCTCTCAGGTCCGATTTGTGAAGCAATCAAAGCCATAGTGATGAACCTATCCCTGTTAAAACAACCTCGCTTCCTGTATCCCGCAAATCTACAAAGGAATTCTGTGCTGTAGAGGGAACTGAGTCAGGGCTAAATGCAGCACTTCTTTCCTAAGGAGCACCGCAATAAAACATTGCCTTTTTTTCATGTTCTATTTATTTGCCCTTGCATCTGGGGTAGCAGTCTCTGCAGCTTTCTGCTTCCTTTGTTGTCTGTTTAATTGGCTAGTGTTGCATCTTGACGAGAACTTTTCATTATCACCTAATATAAAGTCGGGGTCGCCCAGAGGGAGGCCTAAGCTTGCAAACATCACTTCAATAGCTGCACAAGACAAAGGCGGTAAACACCTCCAAAAAATATTAAGGACATTTATAGATTAACACCATACAAAAAATTTAGTGCTGTCTTTCTCCATAAGTAGCCTTTAAATTCTCAACACAGGCACTGCTGAAGAAAATGTGGCAGTAACATGGGCAATGTTTATAGTAATTATGAAGAAACGTTTCATCATCCATGATTTGCAGTTTCTCGAACCATGATTTAAAAGACCTCCGTTATTGTGTCCCCTAGAGAATTGTCTCATTAAAATACGAAAATCACGGGGAGGATGGCAACAAAGGCCTAATTGAAACCCTTTTCAGTTTATGAATAAGAGACGAGCCATGTGCCCCGATTTTAAATGGTGGGAAATCATTGCAGATGCAGGGCATGTTGAACTAACGGATCTCAAACTGCCCTGTTACGTAAACCTCCACTGCAGGTGCAACTTATACACTGTGGCTCACAAATGGCAGGTGGCAGCTCGTGGTCAGGGAAGTCTGTTGGGTTTGGGGTTGACTAAAGTATAGTGAGTGCAGCATATTTTCAGGATGAAAAACATGCTTTGGATTGTTCTGCCAAAAGGCAGTGGTTTGTGAAAATAATACTAAGCCAGGAAATGAAATTTGAGAAAAGAGCTCACATTTAAAGAGTGCTTAATTTATAGCGATTGTCAAAAAGTGGACTCCATCTATAACCTGTGTATTGAACATAGTTTATGAAAAATAATGCTGTACTGTGAAAACATAATTTTGCATAAAGGCTTTAACAGATATCAGTACAGTCTGCTATCTGGCAATAAAACATAGGAAAACAAGATAGTTTCCAAGGGATTGTGAGGCATTTTAGCATTGAATGTTTTTGTATATTATCACTTAATTTTGCATTAAAGACACAACCAACCCGTTTTTTTTCTGATTGAGCAAATATAATAATATATTTTTTAAAACTTATTCAAAGGTAAAAAAAAAGGTAAGCTAAATTTTAATTATGCTTAAAAGAATTGTTGGATTTTAGTCATTGAGATCTTAACAGCGGTTTGAAAAAAATCCAAAGTTGATTTCCAAATTATCCACAGTACTCTGGAATCCATTTAACTTTGCGTTTGACTTCCTCGCTCATCCACTCCGTGAATTGGTTAAAAGCATGGCAGGCAAATGACCTGAAGGTTAACCCCGACAAAAGTGCACGAGGTGTCTGCTAAGCATTAATTGGATGGAGTGTGGAATCGTCAGGTTAACTTTGACAGCCTTAGTAAAATACAATGCAGCAACCAGGTCGGAGACACATCAGTAGAGCCACATTGGAATCCGTAGAAGATGGATGTGGTGTGGGTGTGGGCAGCTACACATTCTCAGAGTTGCAAGCAGCTGCTCAGGGTAGGGACTTGGCAGGTACAGATCACAGGGGAGCTTGCTAGCAACTCTCTCCTCCTCCCTACGCCAGCAATGGCCTCATTTATCTGTCACCACCACCTCCTACTCGCCAAGACCGTTTTACTCGCAACATCTTTGTTCAAGATGCCCTCACCAGTGCAGTTGAGTCGAATCATGTCCCTTCACTTTTCCTCCCATTTACTCAATTACGTTGCTGCCAAATGCTGTGATTTGCCACTCTGAAAGCTGTCGAAATCCTCAACAATGTCAGATGTGGCTGTCACTTGACTCTTGTCACTTAATGACCTACCAACAGGCCTGACATAAAGACTGAATTAGTCCTTCATATGTCATCCTCTGTCTGGCAAACTATCTACCTGTGCCCTCCCACTCTTGCCCCCCCTCCACCATTCTGAAAAATGGCTTCAATCAGAGAATATTAAAGCGGAGTCACATCTTTTTTTACCATTGGTGGGAGGAGCAAGACTTAACAAGGTCTACCGTCTCTCTTACACTCAGCTACACCCACACCCTATGTAAAAATGACCAAAGACACAGTTGCAGCCATGTAAATATTAAATACAGAACATGACAATACAGGAGTACATTATATGGTATTATTGCTAATTTCTAGACAACCAGAGTAAAGTTTAAGGTGATTTGTAAAATTTTCTTTATTGTTCAGCCATTTTTCGGGCAGTTGGTGAGCTAGTGGTTAAGGAAGTGGACCTGGGTCCGCAAAGCCCCTGGTTCGAATCCCCCCACTGCCCACTGTTCACTTTGGTGATGGGTTAAATGCAGAGGTCACATTTTGTTGTGTGCAGTGGTGTGAATCACAATGTCACAATGACAAGGAGTTTGCTTTCCATTTTCCATTGACATGTGGCTGTCCCACTGCACTTGTCAAACCATGTCTTTCTCCTGAGCCATCACACAGACAAAGTGGCTATCTTCTCAACCCACAGCAGTCTACAATCTCACCTGTCCAATACCACACTTGCTGATGAACGCAGAGCACCTCCCCATTCCGACAACCCTTGTTGATAGCTGCGCTTTCATTCTGACAATCAAGCTAAGCAGGTGTCTGGCACCATGTCGGTGGGATAGAGCAGCTCAAGAGCACATTGGAGGATCAGAGGAAGCTTCAGATGCACCTGGTCATGAGCCAGGGCCTCCCTCCCTACACAATCTGGCCCGTTCTGTTCCCACTCAGTGGCAGACGCACATCGCCGGAAGCGCTGATGGACACTAAGCTCTGTACCGGTGACAAATGCAAAGATCATCCATTCCTACCCACACATGCATTTCACTATGATGCACTGCTAATGCTGCTCACACCCCAGACATTCCAATATGTGAAGTTCTGCAACACTTTCCTTTTTTGAAGACATGGAGAGCTTATTTGAGGTCATTATGGCTGTAATAATGATATTGGGATATCAAAAAGTTGAAAATGTACAATTCTAGTACAATGATTCTAGTACAATTCTCTAGAAACCCCTAAGCAATTTATCAAATATACAAATACTACGTTCATAATTATTTCATACATTATTTATTCATTTTATATGTATTTTGTTATTTGCTGCTGTTTCTAACAACACCTCAGTGTTCTCAAACATTTTACAGGTAATGTGTAATTATGGAATGTTTTTGTGCAAGGTATCAATGAAATCAAAGGAAGGCTATGGAATGGGAACATCCCAGAGGGTTTGCAGGCTGAAATAAGAAAGATACAGCTGAGTGAGCCTTGATGGAAAATATATATAAAGAGAGAGAGAGAGAGAGAGAGAGAAACATCATGAGAGAGAGAGAGAGAGAGAGAGAGAGAGAGAGAGAGAGAGAGATACAGGTAAAAAAAAACATAGAAAGGTGGACCCTAGGGATGCCTGGAGATGGGGAAGAACATAAGGCTGTATTCACTAATGCTAGGTCCTTGAAGACCTCAGTTATCTAGAGATAATATTGAGCTGTGAAACTGGAGGTCAAAGTGTAATATTTAGTCTAAACCACTAATCATAAGGGAATAAAAGGGAATAAACACTTAACCCCACCAATGGCACTCGACTCTTGCAGAATTCACATACATACACTGTCTTGTTACTTTGACCAAGTGAAGCCTTTTATATTTATACAGAAAAACCAAACAAGTGAACTTCTTGTCATTCTGACATCATACCATTGCATAAAACCAAATAGTTTTATGCTTTGTGCAGGGGTGCATCTCAAAACCCAAGGTAGAAGAAGAAGTACATGGTGACACTCTCAAGGCACCTTAGCAATAACAAACAGCAGGTGGACTAAAAGACTTTCAAATCTTAGACCTTTTCTAGAATAGTAAAAGGCAGCACTAAATAATCCATCCCTTATATTTATTTGTATTTTTTTGTAGTTTGTAGACAGCATTAAAAGCTATGGTTATTTTACTTTTACTTGAATAAGTATAATCAGCTGTAATGGAAACAGTTTTGACACCAATGTTGGAATAATTTTAGTTTTATTTGGTTTCCTGTATTCCTGTTATATTCCCAGTAACTAACTTTTAACAATCATTAACTTATTTATTTAGCAAAGCCACTCTCCGGAAAACAAAATATTTTTGATTATTAATAATTTTATTTTTTCCAGAGATTAGGGCTACTTTAAATCAGCCACGTTCCTTGGTGTTTAATCACACCAATCACAATTCTGCAACAGACACTGCTAAGAGTAACAGATCTACCAAACTCTTCTTTCCTAATCACTATGCAATGTCCTATGACAAAATAAATTTGTGCAACTAAGTCCCCTCAGGTCTGCTACAGTTAATCCTAGTGTTGTCAATGGCAACATTTAAACATACAACAATGCTTGTACCTGTGGTAGTTTATTAGGTAAAATTGTTAAAAAGAACAATGTCTATAACTGATCTCTTCATCTCTACAGCGACTCACTGCTTCATAGTTGCACTATGCACATAGTTGCATAGTTGTGGACACAGGCTAAAAACTCCACAGATGTGATTATCATTCCCACAATGATCTGAGCTGTAGAGCATTACCCATCAGGAAGTGTAATCACTCACAGTCTACACATGCATTTAATTACAAGAGTATTAACAAAAAAATAATCACTCTTGAGCACCAGGCATGCGGAATGAGATTTGGTGTGGGGACTCTTAGATGATTACTGCCTGTAAATTTATCCATGAAATTGGAGGCTATTATGTCTCACATTCAACAGCTTGTTCAACAAAACCATAATCGCTAACATAATTTTACACAGTTCATTACAGTAGCTCATTATATACTACATGCGTGGTCCTTTTTTAGAAAGGAGGCAGCTCAGATGTAGGTTGTATACAGTGGAGGGGGATTTGCCAGCAGCATAGTACTCTAACATAAGCCAATAAATATTATGCTTTTTGCTGAAGTTTTCCCTACAATTAAAGGAGGAACGAAAGAAAACGCCTTGTCATTGTGACCAACACTACTGCACACAACAAAATTCAACCTCTGTCTTTAACCCATCACCAAAGTGGACAGTGGGTAGCTTGGCGAGCAGTGAGTGGGGACAGTGCCATGCTCAGTGGACCTTAGTGGTAACTTGGCAGTAGGTGGATTCAAACCTGGAGCCCTAGACTGGACCCCAGTCTGGTTCCTTAACCACTAGGCCACCACCGCCAATAAGCCTGTAAACATCACCTATTTCTGATTCTTCAGAGTATACACACCATAATGTCTGCTCATGTGAGTTCCTACTTTTTTATTTTCCCATGTAACCCTCACTTAGTAGTTATAATGTCTGACAATATACGGTGCAAAGGCCATGCAGCAGGTGTCCGTCGGGAACCTCATTGTCTCTCCAGCCACCGGCCTCTGGCAATTGTTGACCTCATCACACACACTTGTGCACACAGGGCCTCATACATACTAACCACCCAGTGTCAGCCATGGCAGGGTAGCAACCCAGGGAGCTTGTCGGACATGCTGAGTTGACAATGAGGACAGCTCAAGTGGCAGAGCGGATAGCTGCCCCCAGAGGTGGTTCACAATGTACCTACATCAATGCAAAAGCTGCACATTGTTGACAAGAGTTACGGGTACTAGAACACAAAGGCAAGTATAAAAATATCATATAAGCCCATAAGTTGGAGAACTGTAACTGACAGGACACCAAAAAGACTCCTGCCCTCTGTGCCCTTAGGCCGGCATATTCATTCATGGTGAGAACAAAGAAGTGCGAACATGTCAAGATAAAGTGATACGTCACCTCTCTGCATCATCCAACTCGGCTCCTCATTTCAAAACATAAAGCCAGCCACTCATCTGCTATAAATACTGACGTATGGCAAGATCAAACAAGGAAAAACAGAGGCTTTATGCTGTATTCAAACCCACAACTTTGTACTTTCACAGCCATCTGGGATCATCAACATTTAATCACGCCCAAAATATTTCGCATCCTACCCCTATTTTAGCTTTTTGTGTAGGAGTAAAAACGAGACAGTAAGAGCCAGGCCTATAAATACATTCCTGGCAAAGGAGAAAAAAAAAACAAAAGCAAAGCATCTTGGAGCTACACAAATTGACAACGATAAGCCCTCTAACAGCCGTTTGTTTACGGTGGAAAATGCTGTTGAAGACTCCTTCCTGGTCTTATCACTCATGGCAGTTTGTGTAATGTTTATACCCAGTTATCCAGTAAATGCCCTTCTGTTTGACAGCAGGGCATGATTCTGAGCAGGGAGCATGTACTGTTTTAGAGAGAGTGCCCTTCTGCCAGCTCCCTGGCTTATTGTCAGGAGGATATACAATAAACTGTTGTGCATTTGCCCTCTACCTCAGACAAAAAGCATACTTCTGGTTGAATTGGTAAATAAACTATTGAAAAAATAGTTTGGCAAACATTGCTGAGTATCCTACAGTCAGACATAATAATCAGATTTTTTTTTACCTCAGCTTGTTGAAGTAAATGTTCTATGAAATAGAAAATCTGAATCAACGTTTAAACTAACCTTCATTCAGATGTTCTGATTATCACTCATTACTACGATCTCATATGTGTGATTTAGTTTGGAGACTTTCACCATGATTATAAAATGTATGTTTGGAGAATGAGGTGCCAGAGGTGGTTAAAGATGTGGACGTTGGTCCTGAATGATTTAGGTTCCACCAGTTGCAAGGGCACAGCATCATCCCGACCCAGGTAACGTCCAGTGGGATCACAAACAGTAGGAAGGTTCACAGTGTGGTTGAGTGTGAATTGGGTGGCTATCATGGATCCTGACCTGCCACACGGCAACGGATAAGCATTTAAAATATATGAATGAATTCTCTATTCCATCCACTTACGATGGAATAGATAATAGATCTAATAATAATAGATAATAGATCTAGGATAGATCCTTAGGATCCACTTTGTAGAACAATTGTAGGGGTTTTGAGTCTGAGGGGAAGGAAGTCTGTGCAGTCCCTTGATTGTGCTCCAACACACTTTTATTCATAGGTCAATACATAAAACTCTGAACTAAAATCATGACCTAAACTTATCTTCTATTTTGCTGTATTAGCTCATAGTCTGTGAGGCCCCACGGCAATCATTTACTACAACAAAGGTACATAGACAAGTACTTTCTAAGAAATCTTCTAAATAATTTGGAAGAAAACAGGTAGTGACTCCAAATAGTTCTTTCCATTTCAATCTTCCATTTTAATTTCAAACATATTGAACTCATTTAAACAGTCTTTCCTTAAGCCCCATCTTTACATGTTTTATAGCTCAACTCTCCAAGACACCCGTCTGCACAATAGAGACAGCCAGACTCTTAAGTACAGAGTATATGCTTTTAGGCTAACCTAATAGTTGTTTTCATCCATCTTCCTTTTGTTTTCGCTCCACTCCATGCTGTTAAATGATACAGTCTGCTCCTATGTGAGAATCACCGAGATAATGAGGCATCATTAGGTTGTTTGTTTCACTTTGACAATTCCAAGATGCCCTTACGGACAAATTGAAGAAAAAATTATTAGGTAAACACGCTACTTACACTACAGAGGAGTCAGAAATGATAGGGGGAGGTAATGATTAGTCAGCTGCAATGTGAAGTTGTTGAAGCTAATTATGCTTCTAACTTTATATAAATGATTATGACAACGCTACTGCTACTGTATTGCAGCTGTGATGCGGAAGAAGTCAGTAACTTCCATTACTCATCATTATGGATCAGCAATACAACAAGAGGTTTCTTGCATCCATCCCAATTACAACTGGACCAAAGGCACAGAAACCCTACAGTGTGTGATACTGATAATAAAACCACATATTTAATCAAACTCTTTCCCTGTCAACTAAAAGTGATAGATGGAGCTGTAATCCTTGGTGATCTTGCCATATTTTTTTTTTGTGCAGTAATCTGCAATTAGCGTCTTACAAGGTGATATTGCATGAAGATCGATGCTGCAGCATGTTAGCTGTGTCATGCGGCGTTGGAGAATAGAATGCGACAGATGAGTAAGTGCTCACGTTCCCTGCTGTGTTTTTGGTTATATAATACAGTAATGTCAGAAATATCCATAGTTGTCAGGTCAAGGAGTGTGTTCACAGCCACTGCAGAGGTGAAACGGTTAAATCTATATGGCTGGACTAGACTATGGCACGGCCTTGAGTGCCAGTGACTTAATGCACTCCACTGAGGCTGCTTCTCATTCTTTTAATGGATCATTTTTCACCTGGCACCTCAGCTCTCCTAAGATCAACTGAGAGGGATCAGTTCCATCGATTCCTTTCCTCTACACCAATCTGGATCAATAAGAATACCTGCATTATAAACCACTGGCCCCATATAGAGCTCTGCTGCAACTCATCAGTCCTGTCATGTGAAATGTGTAATAAACAAGGTTTATGTCTGTGATTTGCCCCCAAAAAAACAGTTTTTACCAATATGTTGTAAACTAAGTTAAGACCACACCTAATTTTTAATTCATTTTGTATCCTGCCTAATTAAGGGGGGCTGTATTTAAAAGAAAATAGTGGAAAAATAGAGCTTATCACGTCCATCTCATCCTAGACTGCAGCACTTTTTAAGACAATCATTCTTGCAAGTTGTCTTCATCAGTGCCCAGATCTATTCCCTGGTTGTGCATACTGGCAGATGATTCATTGGCATGTTGAAAAAGCAGTAGGAAGTCTGCGAGATTGTTAAAACCTGCAGGGGGAAAGAAACGCATGCGCTCCATCAGTATGTAATACATCAAAGATGCAGCGACGCCTGAATGAGGCGTGCACTGCCATGATCAAAACTGCTCGCCTAAAATGCAAAAATCTCCTTCTGCCATCGGCGAGATGAGAAAGAGGCATTAATACAAACAACAACCCTGGAGAAAACAGTGGAAGAAACTGAAGATGCTAAAGGAGAACATCATCAAAGGAAATATGAATATGCCTGAGTGTCGTCGTGATCAGGGCCATTTAGTCCAGATTCATCCTTCATACATCTGTTTACAGCGGGAGGACATGCTATCCCTCCTCTAGTACGGTCAGATCCTATAACTGTAAGATAAAAAATGGGAAGGAATTATTTATACTACTTATTGACATTGGCATCAGATGCATGAGGAGGTGTTTTGGTGTCAGGTCTCTTGGTAATGGAACAGAGTAGGATGGAAATGAATAGTTCTCCCTCTGTTTTCCAATTGTTTTATTATGCAAGGCTACACAGGGTTAACAACAAATCCAAGCATCTACATCAGGATTATCGGCATTATGCTCCAACAATACAGCTGTGGATATGATTATCTAAAGGTGAATAACGAAATCATGTAATCCTGGCTAAAGACAAGCAATTCAAACCAGAGAGACTTTTTTTTTTTCATTTAATCCAGCCATGTTTTATTTATAAAATACTTTTATGAGCCCGTTCCACCTGATATATATTCATGGCGTATGGACAAAAGCCAGGACAGCAGAATATACAAGGAAGCAAACATGGCTTTACAAGGTAATGTCAACGTCCTTATGACACACAGCAGAACTCTCCTGAGAGTTGGTTTGGATTTAGTCAACGAATCAACCTCTTATCTATTTGGCTTAGGCTGCAGATCAGCAAATGCTGCCTTGAGGCAAAAGTCCATTCCGCGCCGTTCAGAATTAAAAAACATTTTGTCATTTGTTCTTATATCTATACATGAAAACTGCAAAATGGAGAATAGGAACAAAACAGCGTTGACTGTAAAATAAAAAAGGCCCAAGGATAAGAATTTCACACCCTGACACCAGTCAGCTTGCATCTTATTAGTTCAAACAAGGACAATCTGGTGGAATAATAAAAAGAAGGCCACCATTCCTTTATGTTAAAAGAGGTATTAGTGAGAATATATATTTATTCTGTAGCTTAACTCTCATTTCTAGCTGTTTGGAAAGGTTTGATCCTGCAATCATGATTGTTTTTATTTGATGTCAGAAGATTATCTTGACTTGGTTACATTTAAAATGTTCTCCACATTACAATTAATCTAAGTGGCTCTGCACACTTGTGCAAAGACTATAATTAGCGCTTAATTAAGATGATGTGATTAATAATTGCACAAATTAGGAATGTTCTACATCTCAAATGATCAGCCATTAATGAGTGGAAATATTGTGGAGTTAATTGTAAAGTTACATGGAGAAATGTGGACAGAATTAGCATTGATCCTAAGGAGGGCTCTGGGTGAATATACAAAATACACAAAAGCTGAAGGAGTTGTTACTAATTTTAGAAAAACACTGCAACTTCTATTGTTTAATCTTATTTTTGACTTTAAAAAAAATGTTTCTGACACAACTTCCTTTTCATTGTCTGTCTTATGAATTAAAAAAAAAAAAAAGGGTCAATGGATGAAGATGAAGAAAATTGCAATTTAAATATTCATAAGCCTCTCTGTCTCTTCCTTCTCCTCTGTGTCACAAGGAGATCAAGCTATTCCGCTTAGTATTTGAACCATTACCTCTCGCCATAACCTCATTGTATCCGAAGTCAGTCCAGTGTGCTGGAGAGACATTGGCAACTTAGCATAATTGTGAGGTTATGAAAAGATGCCAACAAATTGGATAGTGTTAAAGCTCATATTATGTCTCTGCCCTTAAAAAAGTTGAATGGTGTATTTTCAAATGTGAGTTAATCCCAGTGCCATAATAGTCTGATCTGAACTTCCATCTAGAAAATTATGTTTATATTCACTCCTCCTAATTGAGCTATACAGTAAATAAAAAATCTGATTTATTTAGACAATTAAATAATTCTCTAACAAATCTAGCTCAGACAATCCTGATCTCAGTTAAAGGACGGTGATTCTGCCAACTTTGTCCCAACTCTCATCGTATGAACTATAGCAAACGCATTACCCTGTGGCTCTGACTGCCTTTTATGCCATCCAAATGAATCACGTTCCTTGTTGTTATAATTAGCAGTCCTGGAGGGAGTTAACATGTATACTCACGAAGAGATGTTACTCGAGTGAGTGCATTGTAAAAAGAAGTAGAGAAAAGGCGAGTGTTGAATTTTGGGAGAACAATTTTTGTATCCCCAAATTGCAAAAACATGCAGCTCTTGTTTTCCTCATAACAAAAGAAAAAGCTATCTTTGTTATTTAGATGCCAATGATTGCAGCATTGAAGTGGTGCTTTGCCCATCAGAACAACAGTCCCACAGCACATCTTTTGATGTTGTTCCACACAGCGGAGTATTTAGTTTAATGAAGCTGTGAAAAAGCACTCGACCGTTTCCCATTTTCCTCCCACAGTTAATGTATTAACCAGTACTCCCAAATACCACCTGCTTTGACCTGAGAGGGATTCTGAAATATCTGTGCCCTCATAAACAAAACAATCTCGCCAAAAACACATTTGTTGAGGTTGACAGTGGTAATTAAGGTTTTTTTATAAATAAAAAAACAAATCCCAGTCAAATATATGGATGACACTACGTTGAACTGAATTACATTATCTCTGACACTATAAGTGAGACATACCATTTTTTTTTTTATTACCTCTACAACACAAGTATCCTATGTTGCCTCAAATATGTCCTTCTTCCACTGACTTTTGATGGTTGTTCCACTGAGGCAAA
Source organism: Paraplagusia blochii (assembly GCA_016785265.1). NCBI lineage: Eukaryota > Metazoa > Chordata > Actinopteri > Pleuronectiformes > Cynoglossidae > Paraplagusia > Paraplagusia blochii. Next base: position 23,315 of record JAFBJS010002044.1, on the reverse strand, counting down.
GTTGAACAGTCAATGTGTCTGTGCCACAAAGCCCTCTCTGTGGGGGGAAGCAGTCAGTTGGCAGTCAGAGTTCTTCCCTATTCATTTGTGCACAACCTGTGAGTTCACTCTCTTCATTTAAACCTATTTCTGACACAATCACCTGCAATGTAGACCTCTACTGTTGATTTATCAGCCTCGTCGCTACAAGGGCCCCATTTAAGCAGCATGCTTTCTTAAATCAGAACTGAGTCCAGCCATCAGCATAATTTTTGTCAAGTGCCAACACAGTACCTCCTTATGTCCACAAGTAGGTAAAAAATCCTCAAGACAACAATGTATTTGTAGTGGTCTGACAAGACAGTTGCAGTCAACTTTATAAAAAGGGTTCCAAAAATGTACCTATCTATGAGTAAGCTTTCTGTTAGTTATGCTGTGGACTTAGTATCCTGCATCCGTTTGTTTATTTTCTCAGGCAAATGTTATGTAAATTGCAGTCCATTCCTTGGTAACACAATAGAAAATGTAAAAAGTAAAAACTGTCTCGGCAGGAATTAATCATGAGTTTCACTTTTTTCTCACATCCCCTACAACAAAGCTGTTACTTTACCAATGTTCAATCCCTGTAGCTTCATCCAATAACGTTCTTTTACCTGCACTTACATAAGAGATTAGTGTGTTATGATTCAGAATTGCTTCAGCAGGGTTATTTGGTTTAATAGCTCTATGGATTGAGTTGTGGCTCTGGGGAGCATTTTCATTAATTACAACTCCATTTTTGTTTGAATGGTAAAAAACGTCTAACATCCAACCCTGGTAAGATCCTAGTTAACATTTTACTTGTCTCTGGCTTCAAATTACATTTGAACTATTTAAGACAACATAGTTTTGAGGAATAGAGGTATGCGCTGGACTTTGATTGGAAAACAAACAATAGAATGAAATCAAATAAGGAATGTGTCTGCCCCAGTCAATCAAGTTCTCATCTGTGGAAACACATCAATTTCACACCCAGGGAATGTGTGTTGTTGATGTTCCTGTGCACAGCATTGCTATCTTGGTGCACTAGATAATCCACATCTAGATGTGTTTAACCTTCATTCTTCCAGAACACTGCAGAAGGTAATTACAAATTGGGGCATTCTATGAATCACGAGGTCATTCTTTTGCCTGGTTTCTTGGAAAAACTAGTTTAGACAGAGTGAACAATGACACTCACACCTTCCCACTGTGGACCAAAACCCAAGCTTGTATCCTTGACCACCGGTGGCCGATGTCCCTGGTGTCTCAGCACCCTAACAAAACTGTAGATTCATAAAAAAATATGTTTATTACTTATAAATAAATAATTTCTATAGGCTTCCTATTGCTTCGCTTGCTTCCCCAGTTGAGATAACATACCCGTGTTCATCTAAGTTTTTTAATACAGATGCAACCCAGGTGGGTAGACAGAGAGACAAACAAAATAAAGCCCAAAGTCACAGTACAGGAGAATGAGCTTAGTCCTTTGTGAAACTCAAGGTGTGAGATGGCATGTGTGAGACCAGCCATGCTGAGCACACCATTATTATTTTGTGCATGCTGCCCGTGCACTCCTATGCATATGCTTCTTGTCTTGACGGTCATCTGGACAAATGGTATGTTCAAGGTGGTACGACAGCTCAGGGATAATGCACCAAGGTGGATGCTACTGGGAATTACGGTGATAGAGACGTTCCAGTTCATGAAGTGTGCAAATCAGACAACGGGGGGTTGGAGAGACAAAGATTATAGGAAAAAATGGAACTGTGGGGCCAGGGTCAGAGGACCTCATCTGGGAGAAGCAAGTAGGTTGAGGGGATTAGAGTGATAGAGTGGAAGGAGACAGAGTGAAGGGAGTAATGAAAAATAAAAGATGAAAAAGTGAAGATGCATTGACAGTGAAACCCACAAGATAATTCATAATTCAAAGAAAGTAAGTGAAGCGTTAAAAAAAGAAGTGTTGATCCAGGTAACTATTTTCTCATCAAGGGTACATTATCTTCAATGATGCAGGCTAACAGATTATTTAACCCCTTTCCTCCAAGAAGATTGTGTTTGGATGGAGAGTTACAGCCTGAATTAACGAGCAAAGCACAAACTGTGGGGCCAGGGTCAGAGGACCTCATCTGGGAGAAGCAAGTAGGTTGAGGGGATTAGAGTGATAGAGTGGAAGGAGACAGAGTGAAGGGAGTAATGAAAAATAAAAGATGAAAAAGTGAAGATGCATTGACAGTGAAACCCACAAGATAATTCATAATTCAAAGAAAGTAAGTGAAGCGTTAAAAAAAGAAGTGTTGATCCAGGTAACTTTTTTCTCATCAAGGGTACATTATCTTCAATGATGCAGGCTAACAGATTATTTAACCCCTTTCCTCCAAGAAGATTGTGTTTGGATGGAGAGTTACAGCCTGAATTAACAAGCAAAACACAAACATGACACATAATACATCGTGCCTTGCCTCAGAGGTGATAAGCAACGCTGCTCGCCAACTTGTCAGGCATGTCATTTTAGCTTGGGGGCATCGGAAAAGGGGGAAAACGGTGACAAAGCTGTATCAGACTAAAAAAGTAGTGACTCTCAGCGTCGTGGTTTCAAACATAGTCTGTCTTGACCCTGTTTCCAGTCTCTTTGGGTTCCAACAGTTTTCTTGAAAACTTGTCAAACTAACTAACTGAATATGATAACACTAAGTTAAGGTATTTTGTGCATCCCCAGCAGTGTTGACATTAAAATAACTACATTAGGATAAATAGGAAAATTAAATGTGTAGAGATGGAAGTGCTTTCAAATTTAGCACCTGGCATTTTAACAATTTAGAGATTAGAAAAAGGTTGATTGACTGAACTTTTATTCTGTGAAGGGACCTGCTGGTCTAATCAAATGTATCACAAAAGATTGAGCCTGAATGTAGATATGCTAAATAAAAACAAAAAAAATTCTGATAACACAGTACACTAGAAATCATGATTGATCCCTCCCTCAGATGATGAGTTTTTTGCATATGTGTTAATGTGTCTTTTGGAATTGTGACCTCTGTATTAGATCCCATAAGGTAATCAATCTTCTGGATAATTAGCAGTGAGGGGATAGAGGGAGGGAGTGTGGGATCTGGCACACTTACACTTCAGTCTGATGAAGCGGGTGCTTTAAAGATCTTCATCCCCTAAGACAAACACAGTGGCTTCTAGACTTTCAGAATAAGTCTCATATACAACCTGAAGTAGATTTGGACTTAAATATTTAATTTTAGAAACAAGAGTCAGGGTAGTCCTTACCTAATTATTTAACCTCATTTTTATTTTATAATGTGTCCTTAAACATTAGAGGAAGCACTAGGTGTTAAAAGACCATCTACCATTCACACACACTGAATTTTATGGGTTGTGTTGCACAGTGTATTATTGCCACAATATAATTCAAGGTAAAGGGAAGATGAGATTAAACATTAAGATTCCCCGGAGATTTGGGGTAGTCAATAAAGACTGGAAGTGGGCTGAATGTCAATGTAATGGCTGCAGTGCAATTACTGCTTTTCCATCCCGTCATGGCTCCCCTGATTGAGCCAAATAGGCCTCTTTGACTCGCTGATTCACATATTCTCACTGGCGCCCAAGTACAAGTAGAGTGCATCAGCATGAAGGACTCAGATTTATTACAAGGGTCTAAGATTAAATAACAGCAAAATAATGGTGCTGACCGGCAACCAAAATAAGTTGGGAAACAAGCAGTGTGACGCTGGTCTCACATATAATAGGCAACATACAGTTATTTTGGGGTCAACCACAGTTCAATTTAGTGACCCCAATAAAGCTATGATTATAAAGTTGAAGGCCAGCACAAATTAATCAATCAATCAATCAAGTTATATTTATATAGTCCACATTTGCGAAACAGATTTGTCACATGGGGTTTCACAGGGTTGGTAACATTCTCTGTCCTTAGACCCTCAGCCAGGTAAAGGAAAAAACAGCAGACATCTGTTTTAATCAGGGATGGACGATAATATCAGCCACTGATGCTCTGGCCTGATATCAGCAACCTTTTTATTATCGGAGCGTATTGGTATCGGTTTTACCACGGATATTCAAAATCAGATGCTGCAAAGCCAAGTGAATACACTGCAGACCCTCCTGGGGTCCTGGCACTTTGACTGGTGTGATAAATGATGTCATTCAAATGCAACTGAAGCCACATCTCAGTGCTGTAATTCGTGTGACTTTGTATTGTTTTTATGCAGCAAAGTAAACCAAAACAACAAACAACAGGCAAAGGTAAATATGGTAAAAAACAGACAAACAAAAATCATGAAGTTCAAGACGCTAGTTTCACTAAAGGTGTGAGTGAATCTGTCCTATGTCATGACTAATCATATGCCTAATAAGTATTTCTCGGACATTTACCAGTGAAACGCCATTCGGTGCAGTCTTGCATGTGAAACGAGAAGAGTTGTTTACATTTTGATGATGCATAAATGCTTGTACGCTAATTAAAGGGGGCTGTTATACTCTTTTATTGTAGCTGTTTCTATCTGTGCCTATGCATTTGCCTTTTGATGTGAGTGCTCGATGAGCCTGGTTTATAATGTTAATCATTGTTTCTGTAAAGTTATCTTGTCCAACATTTCTTGTTTACATTAAATGCTGCAAAAGGAATCATAGGACTGTTTCAGACAAAATGGTAAAAAACAAAAGTGGCATATTTCAATAACTCATATTGAAGTAGTGTGTTTTTGTTGTGTTATTTATAGAATGCCTTTAGTGGGGCATCACAAGAATTATGTGGAAATCATCCCATATATCGATATCTGTTGGCATCAGAAATGAGATGTTTGGGCAATATCGGATATCGGTAAATGATAACATCTGACATCCTTAGTTCTAATTATAGAAGCAATAATTAAAACAGCAACACTTTTTTCCTTATTAACGTCTTCTTGAATGCGAGTGAGTGTGTGTTTGATTGTGTCTTTAAGGGTGCAAGTGTTCAAGCTGCTCTCTGTCTGCATCCTCTTGTAAGTGTCTGCACTTTGTATTTGTGCTTGCACCTGCTCTAGCAAGGTGCCTGTCAGGACTCAGGGGAGGGGTCAAAGAGAGAGGTTGTTAATCAAGACAGACAGGAGCACACCCCAGTGTTCCCTGGATAACATAGCTGCCGGGAGCTGCTGGTCCCTGGGCCCAGATCCCTCTCTGATCATAGCACCAATTAAGAAGTGTGTTGCACTTTTCCTCAACAGAGGCAACGGAGACAACCTTTTGTTCCAAGGACTTGAATCACACTGTTGGAGACTAGAACCCAGGAGCATACTGTCCAGTCTCTCATTCTTTAACAGGGTGTGACTTCAAATTTAAGCATTTAGGATTTCCCAAATTGCAAATGCTCCCCTTATATTATCCAATGCAAGGAGGTGACCCATTAAAACACAATTGACATTTTATAGAATGTATCAATGTTTGAATGTCACTCATTAAATTAAATGTCCTCTATTTATCATTTTTCTCAGGCACCACTTATGCCTGGTACAAGTCCTCTTCATATTTATTCATGAGTCCATAATCCCCGGATTCTCCTTGTCGCTTCTGCTGTTCAAAGTATATTTTATTCTTAAGGATTATATTCCTATCCTACCTCTAACTGCTTCGTAGAAACTCATAAATCCATGCTGGTGCTTCCCAGCTGATAGTTTGAACTATTTTGTTGAGCTTCTCTGTCTTCCTCAGCCCTGGAATGGAACCACAGTGGCACATTTGTTTCAGCTCAGCCACAGTAACATTTTGTGTCTCAACCCTTATGTGGAAACAACCTCCACACCCCTAAAATTTTACAGAGACGTGTCGCAGAGTTAAATGTTCTACTGTAAAGACACAAGGCTATTACAAGAAAATCTTCTCGGGTGAAGATTTTACATGAAATTAAATGTTAAAAAGGTACATTTCTGCAATGTCAGGACAGCTTTTATTAGATTATTCATTTTTTAAGTGCCAATACTGACTAATATATAGATATAAAAATATATACTGTATATAGAGAGATAAAGAATGAGAGAGAGATAAAGAATGATTATTAGGATAAGATCAATATTATAAATTCAAGCAATTGATTTATTTCTATTACTTCCAATTTTTTTTTAAATGTCATTTATATTATTTGGTAAGGAAGCAAACTTTGGGTTCAATCACTGAGACCCAGTCTCGGAGACTGCTGCGCCTGCGTCCTCTTCATGGAAATGTGTATGAAAATGAATTAATTCAATATTGTTGTTGCAACATAGAAACAGGTAATCATATAGAGGATGAGTCTGATATATGAATAAATCTATTGAAAAATGCATGGATCTGTTCGCACTTTAACTATTTGAATATCAGTAAAAAATAAGTCAACTTGTGCATTTTAATTTTAAGCTGAGTTAGTGATTGGTTCCAGTGCTGCTTAACTAAAATAAAAAAGGTGCCCTTGATAGTATAATTAAATTTAATTTTTGTTTTGATTGGTTTTCATATCAGTTTAGTAAAACTATTGTTGATTCTGTATACTTGATGACAACAGCAAATGGAAACAGTCACAACATTAAAAAAAAATAAAAAAAATTAAAAATTAGAAAGATATTTTATCATATTGAAGGTAAGTCTTATGTGAAGGTGAGTCTTACTGCAGACTGATTTATTATCATTCCTGCGTCCTCCTGAGTCAACTGTACCAATCTAGGAAACCATGGAGGTTTAATTCAGCTGTGCCCTCGTTTGTGCCAGACTTTATTGTGTCACATACTTACAGAGACTGCAGCTAAATATCGTAATCGCTTTGCGTTTTATACTTTCGCTTCTTTCTTTTTCAGCGTTTTTTTTTTTTTTTTTTTTACTTTTGCCTGACACTCCTTGTTAAACTGGAGAGACCATTTCAGGGGAAGCTTAGTCAGAGTTTCCTTGAACTAATGTGATTAGGTGCCATTAGTCAGTTTAGCTTGTCAGACCATCCTGGCAGTCAGCCGGTTCATGTTATTGATTCCCAAAACTTTTGGAGCATTAACCCCAAGTTTGGTCCTGGTTTATATTTGGAGCTGAACATTCCAACTCTGGCCCTATCTGTCTGTTTGTGTCTGTCTGTCTGTCTGTCTTCGTCCATTCCCTACAGCCGTTTCCTTGATGTCCTCAAGCCATCTCCTCCCTCAGCCGTATGGTCACTGAAGAATATGAAGTTTTTGTTGTGGCTGTCACACAGGGGAAATATAAGCCGCCTGTCTATTGCATTTCTTTTTTTTTTTCCCATCCTCACTTCAGAAAGTGATGAGATATCCCAGAGGACATGGGAGCAGGAAAAAGAAATGAATGACAATACATGTATTGGTCTGTGTTCAAAAATAGTGTTAAACCTAGGAACACCATGAACAAGCAAAATTAATCCTAAAGATCAGACAAAATGGAGGAAATTTAATGTTCAATTAAGTTTTTAACTTAACTGTGACAGATCTGGAACGCTGGCTCACACAACAAGCATGATATCATACTAAAATTTAAAAATCCTTGAATCTGGTGTAACTTAAATATATAAGTTATGCCAATATAAATCCAAGAATACAACAAATAAAAAAAAAAAATGGCCAGAGACAGAAAATATACATTGGATTAAAAAGATATTGTGGACAAACCTTAAAATCAAGAGTTACGGTCAGTCTCACTTAATTTTCTTTATCTTTCTTTTTAATCTTTTATAGCAAATTACTCTACCAGAGTTTAGTCTGTTACCCTTTTTTACAACTCTGCTATATTCTCTTTGTAGTGAATAAAACTGTGAACAAATTGTTACTTAGGAAACTTGTATCTCACCATGAAAGCCAATTCACAAGACATGACCACTGACATTTACAGATATATAATGGTGAGTTTTATGCATGTTGTTTAGAATCGTTTTTATTTTTAAGTATAGACTCAAGTTACTCAAATAATTACCATTACCCCATAGCTACACTGTAATTGCATTGATTACAATATTTGACTGTCCTAAAACGATATTTTCTTCATATGGATCATTTAGTTCATTCCTTTCCATTCATACCGTATCTACTAGCTGAACGAGGTTAGATGTGTTAACACTCCCCTGATCGGATATTACCTAGCAGTCACAAATGAGCACTGTTTGCTTCAACTAAATTAGAGGAAGCACTTTATCCAGTCAACCCTAAAGGCAAGGACCAGCAAGTGCTCAGAGCAAAGCTTTGACATAGAGGAGCTGCTTAACGGGCTTACAGCGGAGCAGGGAGAGAGTCAATCACCCTATATTGAGTGATTCTGTAATGGCCAGTGTGACCATCACACTCCCCAGAGTCCCTGCTTTGTTTTCCATTAAGACAGTCATTACACGGGGAGAAACAACAAGCTTCTAGCGATTTTGTCATGCGTGTGTGTGTGTGTGTATAAGACAGAGTGGTGGGTTTTTAGATAAACATATGAGGTTCATTTGCATGAATCACATACTACTGCCAAGTCAAAGCTGGATTTTTTTTTTTTTTGATCATGCAATACCCTTGGGTATGCCATGTCGGAGAACTGATAGTTTCTCTGTCAGTCAGCTTAACCACCATTACTTTAATCATATAGTGCCACTTTAATTGCATGGCATGTGATCCTCATAGATAATTTCCACTAATGTCCACACACTACATATGTCCTTTTCTTAATCATCCTCTGATTGAACCCCTCGGACAGGAGCAATCTACTGCATCGGACATGCAGCTTTATAGGTTGGCAGATATATCACATTAGCTTGAGTAAAACAATTAGTCTGTATTAACCACTGATAGCCTCCATGAGTTACTCTCTAAATATAACCAGTAAAGGAATTACCATTACATACATAACATTCAGGTATTCATTTTAAAGTTGTTTAGATAATGACTATGTGAGCAAAATTTCTTTTTGAAATGTTGTTAATTAACAATATCCTGCCCTTGACAAAAGGACTCGTATTACCAAAAACACAGTCTTATTTTTATGTTTGTTTTCTTTTTGCATATGACAAGATTCAAAAGAATTACCTGCAACCTTTGCTCGTGATGGTTCTATTTGAGGATTGGGAGTATTATAAGGACTATAAGGACTAAAATGCAAGGTTCAATTTCACATATATAAATTATTATATCAGTTAAAGTCTTAACTTTAATCTAACTGTGCTTGGCATAGATATTCTTCTTTCTCTCTCTTAAGCCTGAAAAACAACAAAGAATAGATTTTCTTTAATTGCTGCTTTTGTTTTTGTATCAATATTACCCATTTTCCTATACCTTGAGAGCAAGTTCAGCTGTAAACACAGTCTAACAAGCCTACATCCTATTGGCTTTTAGAAGTAGTGTTAATGTCTCCTGAACATAGACTGATTGCTCCCCGCTTTGCGCCAACAGAATGTCAAGGGAATGGATAAGGTGGCAGAGAACAACTAACCACCAGGCAATAACACTTTAGTCAATGTGTCTTTAAGGAAATAGAATTGTGAATAATATAATAATATATATATAATATAATAATATATATAAAAAATGTAGAAATGCACAATATAGAATTATAGCCTTATGGCTGCTCTTCTGGGTATACTGGTGTGGGGATTGTATCGCACATATGGTAAGAAGCCAAAGTGAATTGTAATGGATCTGTCATATCCCCGAGTTCAAGCCTTAATGTGGCGCAACCTACGCACAGGATATCGAGAAATCAATATTGCTTCACCATGTCTGTGGCTGCACGAGGTGGGTCTAATTGAAATGTATGAGCAAGCCTGTTAAATGATCTGTGCAGGCAGGGGATCTAGTGATTGCAAACATATGGAATGGTTTCTTAGACAAGAGAAACATTTGTACGATGCTGCAGGAGAAACAAACACAGGAAACAGGGGCAAGAATGAACAAGATAGAGGCAGTGGAGAAGGGGTGGAGGAGAATCGAGGATATAGGGTGTTTTTTTGCAAAAGTCAAGTGTCAAGTGCAAAAGAAACTGGAAGCAGAGATTGTATTCAATGAAAAAAAAATCCTATAACAAAAACTAACAAATAAGGATATGAGTATTAACTGTATTCAATGATTTTGTATTGCAGGTTGGCCTATTTAAATCTATATTACTGGGCAGGGGGGTTGTGTTTGTATAACACACTTTTGCCCTCCCTACTAATCCATGTTTCACTCTCCATCCATCTCTTTCAACATGTATCTCTTTCACTTATAAGCCATTGACATTTTGCTTAGTAATGACTGCAGGAATGATGGCCCTCGTATCACTGCAGAATGAGCAATGAGTAGAAGTGACATTTTCTAACCTCCGTGACAAGTTGGCAACCAGGGTTGTTCGATTCCAAATGGTCACTTTAATTGGACTATGTCTTCAGCGTAAATACGACCATCCCCCTGTGCTCCAAGATGGCATTGAACCAGAGTGCTGATCCGTGAGGTTATGATTAGTCAGACACATCTTGACAAAATCTGTCTCACACAAGTGAGTCATGCTGAAGGAAAGCTTTCACTGTTACAAAAGGCAGAAAAATATATATGTATAAAAGTGAATATGTATAAAAAATGTCTTTTATTTATTATATTTTTCATGATACTTTATATTACCTGTTCCCAAGATGTGAATGTGGAGCTTGTGCATTTTGACTGCACTAATGTGTTTTTATTATAATTGTGCCAAATACTTTTTTAAATAATAAATAATAATTAGACCTTTGTTAATCCCTAGGGAGTATACTTTGTGAAATTATGCCTCTGCATTTAACCCATCAACCCATCATAGTGAGAAGTGAACCTATGGATGGGCCAGCGCCAGGGGAGCAGTGTGTGGGGGATAGGTAGGGGGATTCGAACCCAAGTCCGCTTCCTTAACCATTAGGCCATCATCTGCCCCATGTTCACTGGATGATGTTTTCTAATCTTCTTGTTTACTAATCTAGGTCTGTGTCATTATAGCCTCTAACAGGAATTCTATTTTAGTTGTTAGAGCTCAAAACCACTGTAATGAACATTTTTCTTAAATATTTTTTTGATGAGGGAACACTAATGGGCTTTTAATATTTTCACATTCATTGTTAAAGGTAGGAAAAAACGCTTAAGGAATTGGCATTTAGCCTAAATATGGTGTCCAGATGCACTTACCAACTCTTTTTCTCTAAATAAATGGAAATAATCTGAAATGTAAGCTTTACAAGGCGGTTATCCTCCACATTTATTTGTGAAGAAGGTCAAATGGTGATGTTGTGGAGTTTTTGCGCACTTTAAGAAAAATGATAAAAACCTCACACTACAACATAAATGATTTGTTAAATTATGGCCAAAAAAAGTCAGTTTTTTTCTGCAAACCTTTTTTCTTCAGTTAAAGCATGTCATTCATTCATTCAGTCATTTACAGCTGCTAATGCACTGCAGGGTTGGTGGCCGATGAGAAATAATGTTTCCTTTTGGCCCAATCTGCCTTACACTTGATCCATACCCATACCAACAAAAGAACTTAACAATAGAATGGCTAGGATTCCATCATCAACTATATTTAATTAAGATTTTTTTTCTCAGTGAAGACAACAACAATAAACTCAAAATGACGCATAGACATTGATACTAGAGTCTAACTTTTTATACCGGTCTGGTAGCAGAAAGTTCTAGTCTGTGTGCACTTGAGAAATCCTCGTTGAGCCCATTCACAGTTACTGTAATTCAGGTAGGAAGATTTTACAGGTAGGAAAATATTTCAGAACACAGTGAATTTAATTATCGGCCACGACTTAACATCCGTGAAAATAGTATGAGACATTTAACCTGTCCGTGGTTGGGAAAAAGGTTGGGGAACACTGCAGTAGACCACCACAGACCACCATATATATATATATATATATATATATATATATGCCTTGAACAGGGTCAGGACAAAGCATGCTTGATCACTGTGTGACCTTTGCTTTAATGCAAATGTATGGCATTTTAAATGTGCACCCTCTTAACAGCAATAAATAATATATTGCACACTATGGCACTTCCAGACGACTAGCACTAGGTTTGACTTCTCTAACAGAATTGTTTGGCAAAGGTCTGATTTTGTTATGACGTGCCGTGACACAGGAATATTAAGTTAGCATTAACTATTTCTGAGCTTTTCATGCTTCTCAATTCAACCAAATTTGTCCCACAAACAGTGTGTTTACAGCCAATATGTTCATTAAACAACCAAGCCGCACGCCCTCACATTTTCTACTTTCGTCCAAAATCTGCTTTTCTCGTGGCTTTAAGACAGTGTTACTGTGCAGTCAAGGGAGAGGACGCCAAGCATAAATGTGTCTGTCTTTAGTGTCTGTTTGCCACTAAAACTATTTTAAAAAAGCCCACCCACCCCAAAAACGAAAAGGATTTAGCTGGTCTGCCTATGACTTGGTTTTCTCAGCCAATAAGGATCACCTACAAAGCTTTCAGGTTTGACATGAGATGGACGTGAGAGCACATATTTGTATCAATTTCCTAGAACAGGGCATTGGGTAACAACTAAAACAAAAAAAATGATTTGAAGAATAATCATTTTTGCGCAATTATAATATTTTGGTATTTACTGCAGAGGGAAACTTTTTTAGAAAATGTATTTTCTAAGAAATAAACTATTAATTGTTTTATAAATAAATGAATTAAAGCAACACAAAAGTTACCCTCAGGGGGAATGTAATGAAAAAAGATTGACAATTATTCCTTCACTTAAAATAAACAATAATAAAAATGGTATATACAAAATTATATCCTCAACTATCTATTTAGTCACATTGTGTTAGACCAAGTGCTCAAAATCACTCCACAATACGATACAACTATGCAACTTTTTTCTGTTCGGTAAGAGAACAAAACTGGGGACAGTACTGGTGCCAACTGGTCCCAATATCTCATGCAAAACACAATTGTTGGCAATCTTCCATTACCATCAGATCTTTTGTAGCCATGATCTTGGTCAGCGGGGTATTACATGCCCACCTGGAAAGATATGAACACCTGGACACAGCTTAGTTCACTGCGCAGCCATATATAAATAATTAATATTTTGTTAAATACCCAGTGAGTAATCCTATATTTATCAAGGACTGTTCGTCTTTAGAGGAAATTCTACTAGATCTTGATGTGTTTTTTTTTATTTTGTACACTACTGTTGCACTGTTGCCTATTTACATTAATGCAATGTGTGTTCGGGTGAGGCAGTTCAGTAAAAATCAGGTTGTTCAGAAACTTGGTATTAGAGGATTGCAATATGAAAATGGAATTATATCTAAGAGCAGCTTTGGGTAGAATGTCAAGTACTTTTTCTTTCTTATATCTCTTCCTTTTCAAGTTTCTTCGACTACATCTTCCCCTGTGATAAATTACCCGTCTTTTTTATTCTGCACTCACAGCACTGTGAAAACCACTGGTGTCGCCGGCAATGAATTTTCATGACAGCACTGTCATCCCGCATTGTGCCAAAACAATCCTCTTGACCCTGTCACAAAATTTAATCGTCTGTGATCAAATTCACAATTTCTATACCTTCTTTTTTGTTATGACTTCTCAAAGCCCTGTTTTCCCTTTCATCAAGATTCCATCTTTGTGAATCTCTTTGTTGACATCATTCAAATAACTCTGCTCTCCTGTATATTGGGAAGGATGATTGGTAGTCTCTGACCTTCATTCTTTTTCTATAGTATGACTTCTATTCCTTTATGAAGTATGGCACACAATATCTAATCAAATACCTAAAGATATAAGTATAAATATACTACACAGCCCATGCCTTTTCTTAAAACAAAATTTCCATCACAAAAATTGCATGGAGATTTAATTACTTTTCTCACATCGTACTTATAATAAAAAGATCTGGGAAACAGAATGGTGACCACTCTTCTGACAGTCATAACAGCCATAAGAATATCATGGTAAGTGTAACTTCTGCTCAAAAAGCACTGGAACAGAACCATTTCAACCCTTTTTGGACTAGTTTTGTTTTGGGGAACACACCATATAAGCATGTGCTACCAGGTGCCTTTGAGTACCAGGATGGTGATCCCTGCTCTACATTTAAAATGTGCCCCATTTTGTGCAAGGATTGAATGCATTTATACTATTAATTTGGTATTTACATAAACTTATTTAATTAAATGTCAAATGTGCACCCCCTAACATCCAGCAGACTTTTTGTATCCAATAACACCGCATTGACTGAGAAAACATGCTGAAAACCACAAAGCTTCCCTTTGCCCCCTGTGTTCATCTTCAAATTCAATATTCCACTTCACCCAGACAGACTGATCCCTAAGAAAAAACTGAAATGCAGTGAAATAGGAAACCCTAATGCTGAGATTGCTTTCAGATGTCTTAAACCTTGGAAACTAGACCTTTCATACAAAGCATTCATAGTGCCAGTTATTATTATCATTTTAAATGTTGCTCAATAATGAAGAGTCTAAATTGTGACTTAATGCTGCTGATGAGTTTAAAAGGAGGATAACCTAATGACATACATCGGGGACAAAGGTTAAATTGAAGGGAAGAGTTTTAGAGCAGCAACCAGACAGAAACAATCAGCCTTGGAATTTGGCGGAAACTGTAATAACTTCATGCATGTTTAAGCAGAGAAGTAACATAAGTCCAATGCCCAAAGGACTGGGCAACCAGATCCAAGCCAGAGATCACAAGAGGTGCAACTCTTCCCCAGACAGGGCTGTTGAAGCATTCTGTTACTGAGTAGGCACAGCACACAACACACGCACACAACTGTGCACACACACACATACATACTCATGCTACTTGAGCAAAGAAAAAAATAGCATTTTTTTTGCACTACATTTTGTCTTAAATACCTCAAATTTCACAGAATTGATTTCACCCAGAGGATGAATCACAAATACTTGCAATGGTTCTGCATAGAAGTTGAATGTCTTTAGAATTCAGTCTTGTCAGGCTTTGCATGAAATACTTTGCCAAATGTGTTGATTGAGAGAGCCCTCCTCCTTTAATTGCTTAACCTATTATAAATTAAACTACTGTAGCAGCATATCATGAACAAATGGTTAAAGATTTTGTGTGTACAATGAAAATTGGATGGTTGTCTTCCCAGACTACATGTCCCACAGCCAGTCCTTACATTTACAAAGTGGAATAATAGAATCTGTATTCAATAAGATTCATTTCACAAGAAACATAAAAACTAAAATACAATCGGAAAATTATCCAACCTGACCTATAAACAGCTACATTATATATTAAAAATCATAAAAAGAAAAACATCTTTCCCTCTTAACGGTATTTATAGACATACTTTTCACACAGTCTGGAGGAATCGTCCAAGGTTGCTCTGCGAACCATTCAGATTCACAGTTCTTGCCAAAAGAGCCTCAGTTCTACTGGAAACCCCGCAGTGAAACAAAGTCAGCCAAGAGAAGAAAGATGGTGGGAAATAAACAAGGAAAAGAATGAGGGAATGCTGTCAGAGACTAAAGCCAATGGGACATCTTCATCTCATTTCAGACGTGTTAATTTCAGAGATATTTCACCCTTAGAAACTCTATATTTATTTTCCAAATCAGCCATTTTCTATTTCCAAAACTTTTTGACTCTTCTCCCTCATTTCGTCAGCACCAGCCACATCTCTGTGCCCCACCTTAGCTCATCACACCTTCCCAGCATCAAGCCTGGATGTGGAGCACAAGTCATGTAAATTAGATAGTTAGCAGATGAAAAGGCAGTGAGAAAGAAAAATGTTAATAGCAGAAGAGGTGTTGATTAGTGTCAGTGAAGGGGAGACAAAGAAATATGTAGGCAGCCTCTATTACAACTGCAGCGCTCTGAGCCAAATGATCAAGTGTGCAGAGTAGCTTGTGACTGTGTGAAATATTAAAATAAAAAATGGATGCCTTAAATCATGCCCTGTCGTGTGTGTGTGTGTGTGTGTGTGTGTGTGTGTGTGTGTGTGTGTGTGAGAGAGACAGAGTGCATGTCTGTGTGCATGAGTGATTTGGTATCAAGTGTGTGTGGCTTTCCCTCTGGGACATCATCCTTAATGCATAATACATTGCTCTATATTTCCAACAGTAACAGCGATAATGTTGGTGCGTGGAGTTTATAAGGAGGGGATCAGGTGTAAGAGAAAGTGATTACAAGGGATAAACAGAGCAACATATACTGCTGTACTGCAGGGAGGAACTCGCACAATGATGACAGCACGCTGAAATAGTCCAAAGACCTGCAATCATCTACTTTCTTTTCCGTGAATTGTGGTGTTTGGGAGTTTGCCTTAAATAATTGAATGGCATCTTAAAGTAGGTTGAGTGTGGGAGGTTGTTAAACTCATAGTGTCCTGGTTATATGAGCTTGTGAAACTCTATCAATGATGGATGATTAGTATAATTGAGCAACCGCCTTCCCTAGTTTTTTTTTTGCATACCGATTTGACTGTAACAATTGTTGTAACCATTTTAATTAGACCTCAAAGGCTTTTAATCTTTACAAACCCAACAGCTATCATTTTTTTAATTTTTTTTTTCTAAGAAAGATGTCATTTCATTTATATATTATTGAATCTGAATTTTAAAGCAACTTGCACATAGAGAATAAATTGAAAATAAATAAACACCAGTTCAAAGCCAGCATATCAGGGGCTCATCATTCAGCATCTTGGGGCTCACCGGCATACTTTTGCCCGTGTCTGAATTTTCATCTCCCAGCTGCTTCCTCTTGTTCGTTTCTACCCCACTTGCTCACACAGATGGCAGAAGGGTTGAAGCACTTTAATGAATTTTCAAAGCAGCTGCATTGGCAATATTAAAAGGGACTCCCAAACTTCAACACATACGACACCAGGGTCACACATGCAAGCGCACGGACATGGAGCATACACACTGCCCCTCAATGCAGTGCACACATACACACAGAGAGATGCGAGTGATCCAGAACATTAGGCAGGGTAGTTCTGTGAATACCTCGCACTCCAATCACATTTGCAAACAGAGGAAAAAATAAAACATCCAACACTGGACACACTTAATTAACTACAATACAATGACAGGCACCCACAGCAAGGTCAGGGTTCAATTTTAATGATGAGCATGCATATGGCAGCCACCGTGTTGCTTTGCAAGTAAAACGAGGTTCACTTCTGCTGATCCATCTGTCCTGTGGTAATGACTGCACCTGGCCGTGCGCGGGCCAATGCACGCAGGTATGCCAGATCTTAGAAGTGGCCTGTTGTGCTGAGAATGGCAATTAAAAAGCAATAAGCAGACTTGCATGTTGCTGCTGAATTGTTTACTAATAATATCTAATAATTGAGTGGGGGATTTAAAAAGACTTGTGTGTACAAGCAATTTATAGTATGTGGTTGTTTCCTGACAATAATGTTATTATGGAGCAGGCAGCACCCTAGTGTTCTACATCTTCTTTCTTGGGAAGATGCCATTGAGTGACAAAGAAAAAAAATAAAAATAAAAGTCACCAACAATAAGTAAAGACCTCTTTTTATGGGTTATTGCTCCTTTCACCCTCAACTGAGAAGTACCACTACAAGCCAAACTTCTTTCAGTCAGCCTTGATCGCCTCAGACAACATGCGGCTGCCTCTAGGGTTTCCACCAGATTTCACAAGTGGCTGATATGAAGAGTCCAGCCAGTGCTGTGAATCTTAAGGTATCAAGGCCATTGTCTCTTCTTATTTTTATTACTACCCTTTTTCTATTCTCTCCCCTATATCTCCTCAGGCAAGAGAGTCTTTATCCCATATCTACGAAAAGTGAACTTGGGATCAGAACTCACCACATAGCCCAGGGGCTTCTTGATTTCTTTATCTTCCAATCGTTCATCAACATTTGCCAGGCAGATTTCCTAGAAGAGAAAATACATTTAAAAGAGATCCTAAATATCTCTGTGGTAGAATATTAGAGGAATACACTTCACACAATAACTCCTCTCACATTCGTTTTTTTGTTTCATTTGTGTGTTTGTGTTGGGGGGTTAGAGGAGGTAGACTTTACAAAAGCCGAAGGTTTCAAATGTACATAAAGCACAGAAATAAATAAAAGCTGCTAAAAGTGAAATTCTTCAGTGAAATATATATATATATATTTTTTAGGATTTGTACTTTGATTTTACAATTACCATCTATGCAATACTTTAATTGTGGTTCATATATTTTTCTTTCATGTAATATTTGTTTTATATGTTCATTATTTGGAGAAATGAACACTAATATAGCGACAAACATTTCTGTTGGTCACACAGTATCAAAATGTTCAAACAAGCAACTGAATAAAATGTAAATTCAATTTGGGTTTCAGTTAACAGTTAACAATGTTGTTACTTATTAGACTCAAGTTTTGTTTGCAGAAGAAAAGGTACAAATCCGAGGATGTAGCTAAATGGAGCAGTGGCAAGCTGCTTGTGTTTTCAAACAGCAGACAGCTGTGACAGGAACACAACATCTGCTGCAGTGGAAAACATAAGCATACCTTGTTCCCTTACTGTCATGCCTGAGCGGCCTTAGGTCCGGCCAACACTCAGTTTGACAACCCCCTGATGTAGTTTGGTGTTTTTCTAAGTGCTCTTATCGTGCTGTCAATCACAAAGTAGTTATTCATACATCAAGTTGAAAAGAGATTAAAAACAGCAAATATTTTCTCGCTTTTCCTCTGTGGAAGAAAAGCTGCAGTTCTGGAGCCAATCTGGCTTCTCGTCTGACTTGTGTAAACTTTGAGATGCTTATGTACTGTGTTAGAGCCCAGGCCATCTGTGGTCTCTGCCAGTGCCTTTACAATTCCTTTTTGTTAATAATCTAAATATATCAAAAAATATAAACAATATAAAAAAATAATATGAGCTCAGATGGAGGGGAAATACACCCCCCAGTATGAACGTTGACATGGTGGTACTTTTTGTCCTCCTAAGCAGACCCAACTTTGTCCGATTATGTGGCACAGTTAAAAACAAATGCTAATATAATAGATAGGTAAATTTCATAAGATTTTTTATTTATTTTTTTGTCAGGGTTTAAGTTGGGAAACAGCACAACATCCATATCAACAAAATATCTTAAACATGGCTCCATCATCAATAATGCAACTTTTTTCATTAGGAAATGTTTTCTCAGTGAAGACAACAACAATAAACTCAAAATGAAGCAGAGTCATTGATACAAGGTTCTAACATTCTAACATCCGGTAGGAGAAAACTATAGGCTGATGCACTTGGAAAACCTTTGTTTTATCGGTTAGGAAGATTTTATACGTAAGAAAATATTTCAGAACACCGGAAATGTACTTTTAATATGGGGCACTTAACTGCCACAACTTAACAACCGGTCAGAGAAAATAGTACGAGACCTTTAACCAGTCCGTGGCACCAAAAAGGTTGGAGAACACTGTACTAGAGTACTTGCTTTTGAGGGGCTTTTTAACTCCACTGCCTCTGATTTCCAAATACGGCTAGCCTGTTCTGGAGTCGTCGTCGCTATTTGGAAAATGGCTTATTCAATGACGAACTTTAGTTAATCAGCAATGTAAAACTGGAAGATAAGGAAATGGCTGAAGTGAAGAGTACAATATCCAATTTTTTAGTAGTGGTTAAAGAACAGAAATGCTTCTTGTAATTAATGTTTGTTGGGCAGAAAATGCTTTATAAATTCAGACACAGAAAACACACAGCCAGGCCTTTTAATGCACCAGTTGTGTAGAGATGAAATACAGTATGTAAAAAAGGGCCAGTTATCAGCAGTTACCATCTGTCTGCAACAACAAACAGGTCCTCTTATGTTTAAATTGTGGCACTGCAGCAATGTTGAATTATTGTTATGTGATGAATGAGGTTAGCTGTGTCAAAACCAACCTCCCTAATGAAAACTGATGTTCTTATCAGAACGCTACAGGAAAATCCCGCCAAGAGCAGAAAATTACATTTTTTATATTTTTAACTGAACATATTTATAACATTTAACATAATTCCTATCTAACCCATTAAATGCTCTGGCAAATATATTTTGTGTAATGTCATAAATATGCAGAGATGATATAATTCAACTGTGCAGACACTTAACCATCTCAAGACAAACAGAAAGACGAGTGTCGTTCCATAATTATCACACCTGTCACCTCACTCTCTAAACACTATGACTTATACTTCACACAAATTCTTAATCCTTTGGTCAGTGGTTCTAAACGGTGGGTCCTGACCCAAATGTGGGTCATGGACCCGTTCTGAATGCTTCTCATTCGCTGCTCCTCATTCGATTTTGCCACAACCCACTCAACCACTTGTATTGTCATAGTTGTCTTTAAATATAATCCACAAAGTGTCCCAATCTTACAAACCAACACCGGTGCTACTGGTGAAACCCCATGTGCTTCTTGTGGCTCTTGAAGCCTGACATTAGTCCTGACCACCCTTCTCCCCTGGGTCCAATTTTCCCAGGCTTTGAGTTTCAAGGTCCTCAGCTGAGGTCTCTGTTTAGCTACAATAGCTGTGAGTGTGAATGCATGTCAGATGGAATAGTAATAAGTAAGACAGAAACTGAACCCTAAAACGACGCACCCTTCCAAGCCTTCCTTGAAAATGAAATTTGTTCCCATACTGAAAACAGTTATTGCAATCACACTCTCCCATTGTTGACCCCTGGGGAGCTTAATGCATGTACACCACAAATGTAAATGCATGGGTTGGAGTTGGATAGACACCATGTGTGATAAATCACATTACAAAAAATACTGCTTAGCAGCACAACCAGACTGCTTTGCAAGCACAGAAAACTCAAAATTAGTCCTGAGTCTACTATTTCCTCTCACCCTAAACTCTGATATTGTCAGCTTCCACCATTTCCAAGTTTTATTGCACATTTACAAGAAAGCAAAACTGCTAGTTTAGAAGAGTACATTCGTAGTGGGACCACTTTCATAGGATGGTGTAATGGAATCCCAGTCTATATTTCTGGGGCTGCCAGAGAGTTAGTGCAGGAAAGTGGATGGAAGCAGAGCGACCTCCAGCCCGTTTAAAAACCCTTCTGTAAATCTTTGGAGATGTGAATGTCAAGAAATAGTGACATGGTGGAGATTTTTTGGCAGTGGTTCAGTGTTTGTATGTGTGTAGGGGACGCCCTAATGGCTTTGTGGGGAGTGTGGTAGTGGCTTTTTATTATGCTGTTGGACATTGGACATTGCCTGCCAAACTAACAAGCTTAGGGAAATGAAGCAAAGTTTCAGGCACACAGGTTGAGGTGAACCTGAGGTGTGACTAAATCACCTGGGAAATGCATAAGGGGTAAGAAAACAATGGGTCCCAGTACTGTATGTTTGTTGGAGTAGAGGATCCTGTAGCTATGTAACCCTTATGCATTGCAGGTGTAGCTATGTCTAATAGATCTGGTTTTTGCTCATATTTTCAACCATTCTCACCTTTTTCAAAACATGGACAAATATTAATGCAAGTTGTGCAAACTCAGAATCCTAAGGGAAAACTATCTCAGACTTTCATGTCTGTCGATTAATAAATGATGTCCTCCTCTTGACAGGGACTATTCTTAAACCCCAGACTGTGCAATACTGGGACACCTTCATTTTTCAGGAGCCCAGTGACAGCCTGGGCATGCATTGAAGTTTAGCTTCCTGTACGTTGTAATTTTGCTGACATTTTGCTTCTCTCTTTCTTTTCTTGCACCTCCCTCATCCCCTTTTCTCCGCTCCCTTCCAATGATCTGTTCACAGATGTGACAAACTAGTCCACACTAGGTAAGACCCTTTTTCATTTTTTTCCCGTCATTGCACTGTTGTCAGTTAAGATGGTTGAGAGGTCTGAGACGTTAGTTCAGCATCAGGTTGCTGGTGTCTGCCCAGTAAGGTATTCAATGGTAGATAGCTCTTGTATTATACTTTGGTATAGTTCAGGCAGGGGCAACCTTTTTGACTCAAGGGCCACAGTTGGCATTAAAATTGGACACGGGGGATGAGTCCAGAGCAGAACGATGGATCGTTAGATAAATGTAACAATCACATATAAAACGTAAAATCCAACATTTCTAATACCCCTTATGATGTCATCTAATGGGGAAATGCATTATTGCATGGAAAAGGTAGAAGTATAATGATAATATAAATACATTATTTAATTTAGACAAGGTTGGTGGGCCGCATAAAAAAGCTCAACGGGCTACAACCGGCCTGCGGGCCTTAGTTGGCCCATGCCTGGTATAGTTGAAAAGATGTACAACTGTGCTTCAGTTTTATCAATTGTCACTTGTTGGGTGGAAGGGCTGAATGAGACCTTTTCCCCAGTACAATCTGGTAGGGAGGACCTGATCAGGGAGGAAGTTATAATACTACAGTACAATTCTTGGACTTAAAGATGAAGTCTTCAAGATAACTACGTCATTGAGTAATTGAATACCCAGCACAATGCCACCTTAGCACAGTTTAACTATCTGGCACCGATATGCAAGCGGTTTGGGTCAGGCTCTAAACTCTGTGAGGCAGCCACTGCCTGTCTGCTTTCTGAAAACAGAAAACCCCTGGCTAGCTGAGAATAATAAGTACCCATGGGAAGCCACCAGATGGACATTTACTGTGAGCCTAGCTGGAGAGGGAGAAATCTGTCAAACATCACACCAGGCATCTGTGGGCTAGTGGTGCAGGTTCACGTCCACTGTGTCGGATAAGATGAGTGCTCTTTGGTGAGAACAAAAACCACTAGGTTATTAACAAATCACATTTTATCGCTAACTCTTTTCTTTCAAGGTCAATGGCAATAATTCAAGATGGTTCAAATGTCATCCTGGACTATGCCATATAATAATAATCACAATACATTGGTTTTATATAGCGCTTTTCATGATACTCAAATATGCTTTGGAGGTTTGGATACACACATACAGAAACACACAAAAAAAACATTGGGAGTTGGCGGGGAGGTAACGTGTCAAATGTCAATTGTCGAATGCAGTTTTAAACAGAGGGGTCTTGAGATGGCTCTTGAAGGAAGGAACAGTGTAAGAGTTGCGGATGGCCAGAAGGAGGGAGTTACAGAGGGTGGGGACGGCAATGGCGACGCCACTGTGTCCAATTGTTCTGTACTTGGTTTTAGTGATGGGTTTGACTATGAAAAAAATTCTAATTTAATATATATATATATTTATTTATATTCTCTGTTATTTATATGCTCTGTTTTCTGCTATTAATTAACTCTAAACTATGTTTCCTGCTGCAACTCAACTGTGCCTCAATGGAGAAGATTACATTTTTAAGAAATTTGTTTCATTGGTGTTTTTCTTGCAACAGTTTCATGCTGTGGTTACTGTTGCCATCACCAATTATTA
>JAFBJS010002042.1:91508-96267 GCA_016785265.1 Paraplagusia blochii | reverse complement strand
GTGGACTGTGTGTCAGTGGAGCCTGTCTGCTGTCTGTCAGTCATGAGTGAAAGACGTCCGTGCACACTAACTGAACGTTGAAAAGGAGCGGCGATTGGTTTGACATAGGCTAACGTTTCAGGCTAAGCCAATCAGAAAGAGACCAGGGGCGGGTCTTCTTGCCTTATAGGGAAATAAACAATCTCATGCACACAGAGCAGGACAGCAGCACACACCCACAAGTAGGGCGACAGCAAGTGGTATGTTGAGGTTACAATAAAGATGCCTGTCAAAATGTCTAAACATCTATTTTGTTTTTATTGTACCACGACATTTAATTATGATAGTTGCTACAGAACAGAACACCAAACCTTTTCAATGTGTTTTTGTTAATATTATTTAAAATTAAGTAAAGTAACTAGTTTTTACTTTTATAAAGTAATAACTAAAGTTTTATAAAGTTACTTTTATGATTTAGTAACTAGTAATGTAACTAGTTACTTTTTAGAGCAGTAACTAGAAAAGTAAGTTACTTTTTATTATTATTTAAAGTAAAGTAACTAATTTTTAGTTACTTTTAGAATATAGTAACTAGTTACTTTTTAGAGCAGTAACTAACTAACTAACTTGCCCAACACTGCTTAAGAGTATTTTTTTGTCATGCCATCAACAGTAATCATCACAATAAATCACGGATAATCTCAATTGAGCCTGACTAAACTCAATTATTCATCCTCATCCATTTCTGGATCACAGGGCAGCAGTCTCCACAGCTGCCACACAAATCACACTGCACCATACTGTGAGCCTTCCTGTGGGTGGTGAGTTGCAGAGTACCTTAGTACCAACCCGGCAGCTGGTGGATTAGAACCTTGTGGACCAAAATCTGCTTCCTTAAGCCTAGTGGGCCACCACTGCTGCCAACACAATTTACTAAATAAATATCCTGGAATAACCCTTTAAATCAGATTAAAACATCACCTCCTCTCTCTGTCTCCCTCACATGTTTGTCACTGTCCTTCTCTCCTTCCTTTTTTCTCTCCTTTCTAACCTCTGGCGCCTGTTGAAATAGATGCAGCACTGAGGGAAGAGTTGTGCAACTGATGGTTGTACATTAACCTCGGGGAGAACAACAGTCGTCGTCCTTGTCTGTCTCATCTCTCTTTCACAACAGACAGTTCCAGGGTGCAGCATGCTGTAACCCCACCTCTCCCCAAAACATCCCTGCAGCCTGGAATCTTCTGCTTCAAGCTGCTCCAAAGTTGCGAAGCTATTTTCTATCTGCCATGGCTGAGTAATGCTGGGCTAGTGGAGAAAACAGTTCTATGTGTCTTCAGTGAAAGCCTGTCTCACCACACTGCTCCTTGGTAGCGCAGGCTTTTAGGCTATCTGTGCGTCGGCGCTCTATCTTCACACAGACTGTGTTCATATAGATTCCTATTGTGTTTGTTTGATTAATTCTTTCATTTTTATTTGGTTGTCAGCCAATAAAGTTTATTTAACTTATAGGTTGTACACAAGCAGAGAGGAGACAAACCCATAACCTGACATTCACAAGTCCGAAAGTTATTATTATTATTATTATTATTCCTCAAGTGTCTTCAAAGCTTTACTTACTTTAAATGTTATTTTGTTACATGAAATGAACATTAAAACATTAAAGTTGGTCAGTGCGTCACACAATCTTTGATAAATGGCAGTGGTGGCCTAGTGGTTAAGGTAGCGAAATTGGGTCTGCATGGCTTCATGTTAGAATCCACCAGCTGCCAGGTTGCCACTCAGGTGTTCTGAGCCTAGTATAGTATAGTCCCATATAACTTTTTGTGGGCTCATCACCCACAGGAAGGCTCACATTTAGGTGCAATGTGATTTTTGGGGGCACCAGCTGCCCCTGTGTCTCTGCGATGTACAAGTAAATCAGTGATGTCAAACTCATTTCACATGGGGGCCACATCAACAACACAATTTCCTTAAAGGGCTGGTTGTAAAAGGAAGATTATAAATGTAACTTTTAATGTTGGGACTAGGGCATTACTTGTAACGCCATTACGTAACGAAACTACTTTTCTCGGTAACTAATAACGTAACGCGTTACTTTTCCCATTAAGATCCGCTGTTATCGTTACTGTAAAAGGGCTCGTTTTCTCATCTATTTTGTCTATTGTACCACTCAAGATAGTTGCTACAAAATACAACTTTTTAAATGCGTTAAAAACGTAAAGTAACTAGTTATTAGTTACTTTTATAATTTAGTAACTAGTAATGTAATTGGTTACTTTTTTAAAGTAACTTGTCCAACACTGGTAACTACTACATAACATGTTATGTATACATAATAACATATTAACGTGTTGCTGCAGTTTGTTAGTCGTTATTTACGTGATTAATATTTTGTATTGATGTGCTATTAAACAATTTTCAAAGTATGTGGTTAAGAAACTCTGCTGCATTAAAAACAATACAATAATATAATAAAACAACAATAATACAATAAAACATTTTTGCGGGCCATACAGGAGGACTTGGCGGGTCACAATTGGCCCCCGGGCCTTGAGTTTGACACATGGGAAGTAGATGAATGAATGAAGCCTTTGGTACAGCGTGAGAACACGAGTTATAAGCTGTGAACTGATCACCACTGTGATTCACCCATGTAGTATGAGCAGATGGATGCTGTGATTGGAAAAACTTGTATAGTGCACGCCTGGTCCTCAGAACCTGAGGGTTTTAGTAGTAATTATATTGGTCCAAATCCGGGGTCTCCAACCCTGTACTGCACGTAGGTCATTAAGTAACATCTGCTAGTCATTTGGTTCCGAGCTGTTCCAGATTTAGTCCGTTGATGTTCTGAGGCAAAACTTGAGAGTGCCTCTGTAGTCTGTAGTTTACAATGCACATTTCTACAAATAGATGGCGCTGAAAAATGGGTCTACTACATAGCATAAAAACAAAAAATGTTTGTTTTTATGCTATGTAGTGCCCAATAGGTAGATCAGGATCTACCAGTAGATCTCCAAAGGAGTGTTGGTAGATCCTGAGCAATAACAAAATAATAGTAATAAAAACTAGAGATGTAATCACTGGGCTAAAGTGTGAATAATATACATATATTTTATATGTTAATGTAGAGAGTAAGATATCCAGTTTATATAGGTAAATATATTCAGAGTTTTCAATCTAGGTGGATCAGTCCAACCAGGTCATTGAAAAAGTAGCTCACAATACGTGAAAAGTGTGGACACCCATGTAATAGATGAACATTTTCCCAACATTTATTTTTTTAATTTTCTCTCCTTTTCAGCCATGTATTTATACTGTACGCTCGGCAGTCACACTGTGTTTTTTTCTCTTTTAATTATGAGAGGGTTGGTTTTGGCCAGCAGCAGAATCTTACTGGAGTCTTCAACATTCACTTTCAAATGTCATGATAATGATGACGAGACTCCAGGCAGCTCCTCTTGGCAGAGAGTTGGCAAACAAAAAAATAAAAAGTAGTTCCCACTCTGGGCGACTAGTACAACATTTGCATAATATTTAATTTCACACCATTTTAGTGTCATTTACTTTCTAATTTTGCATTTCTTCAGCTCACTCTTTTTTAATTCATCCGCCTTTATCTCTGAAACCTCACAGACTCCTTGCTCGCAGATTTTCCTCTCTCTTCCTGCATCAGTTGTCCACTGACTGGCGGCTTTAAAGTCTGACCTCCGACCCAGAGAGCATAACTCTTACTGTCATGTTCTGGTATGTCTCATCCTTCAAAAACCTAATTAGGAGACGGTTCCATTCCTCATCATTCCTCTGTATGCCATTTCCATTTATTCTGAAGCAGCCATGGCAAACTAAGGCCCGAGGGCTGGACGTGGCCCATTTAGCTTTTAAATGCACCCTGCCAAACAGACCAAATTACTGTATATGATTTGTTTGTATTGTGGCTGACACTGTGGTCCAGAGGCTAAGTGTTATAGGGGTGGAACTCCTGGGTTTACCTACTGGGTAGGTTCGAATCCTGGTCAGGGCGGTTGGCTTCCAGGCGGCTCATTACCTGCATGGACAGTATGGTGCAATGTGTGGCTACCACGGGGCACTAGCAGCCCAGTGTAACCAGATTGGGGTCTAGAGGGTTCCAGGTTTGAATTCACAAACTGCCAAGATACCACTGAGGACCATGGAGGTGCACGGAGCTCAAACCCGCCCACTGTTTACTCTAGATATGGGTAAATGCAGAGATGACATTGCGTTTTGATCAGTGGTGTGGATCACAATGACACAACAACAAGGAGTTTGTTTTCCTCCCTTTCCTTCAATGTTATCTTAGGTGGCAGTTGTGTGACTGCCGTCGGCGCAACACAGCAGTGGAAAATAGATGGATGGATTATACTGTGATTTTATTTCTGCCTTTCTATGTAATGCCTACTTTATCCCTGTAGGTGGTGTAGAAAAGGCTAAAATCAATGTTGGATCTCAGGAGTGATCTGTGATAGAAGGGTGTCAGCTAAGGTGAAGGGAAAAGTTCACAAGATGGTTATGAGACCAGCCATGATGGATGGATTTGAGACACTAGGAATAGGCAGAGCTGGAGGTGGAGGAGTTAAAGATGCTGAGATTCTCTTTAGGAGAGACAACTAACTAATAACGCAACGTGTTACTTTTCCCATTCAGTAACGCCGTTATTATGTGGTGTAAAAGGGGCTTGTTACTCGTTACTGTCTGTGGTCTAAATTGATTTGTGATAGAACAGAGTCAGCTAAGGTGAAGGGAAAGGTTTACAGGACAGTTG
>JAFBJS010002042.1:74008-86508 GCA_016785265.1 Paraplagusia blochii | reverse complement strand
TGTACAGACATTGAACTACATATATATCCCTATAGGAAGTAGTGAGGAAGTTACAATAAATCTGCAAGGAAAGGTTGTGGATCATTAAATTCCATCTTCCAAAAAGGTACCATTTCTCTTGCTTTTCTCCATTCCCAAGTTTATTTATTAGGGAAGCAGCACAGCAGGAGGAGGAAATTTCCTGTGACAACCTGTGCGTCTGACTTCGATACTGTAGGAGGAGGAAATGCCAGGGAATTCATTTACTCCTGTCTGATGTTTTTTTCAGCCCTTGTCTACAGCCTGTAACAGTCCTCACAATGGATCTGCTTCTCATATGGAATAATGCACAGCGACAAATAAGGACGGTTCACGCTGAGCATCAAAACGTATCAGATCCAGTTTGACAGCAGAGGTGGAGGCAGATAATAATGCTCTCTGTGTCTCAGACGGGAAGGCTTCTCCACCGCCACAATGTGGGCAAACTCAATCCAGCACTCGTCAATTGAGAGGGTGAAAGTCTCCGACGCGCTCAGTGATTTGGACCGCCCGAGCATCGATATGTTGATTGGTTGTCTCAACCTGCTTTTACCTTGTCAGAGAAGTGGACAACAGCAGTGACCGAATGTGAAGGATAGTACATTCAGAGTCTGGGCGATAAAAACAACACAGGGCTTTCTGAGGACAAGGCTCTGTGTCTGACAATGGCTCATCTCCTCACAGACATGCACCATTAGGGGTGAAACAACAGGGGCTCATGTCTGATCTGTTTAAAAAAAATATTAAAGCCTTTGTCTTTGGACCATTAAGGAATAAAAACATCCGCGTCAGACTGAATTCAAACGATCATCATTTGTTTTTTCTGATAATTTTTGGAGCAATAATGTGGTGAAAAGTTAATTAGGAAAGGAAGGACAGGAAAGGAAAGCAAACTTGTCATATTCACATTGTGATTTAAACAATTGCACGCAGGAAAAGGTCTACTTGAGTGGCTGTTACTGTAACTGAGGTTGGCCTAGTGGTTAAGGAAGCGGACTTGGGTCCGCAAGGTCCCCGGTTTGAATCCCCCTACCGCCAAGTTACTGTTTAGATGCCATGGTATCGTCTCTACACACTGCTCCCCAGGTGCTCATTAGCTGCCCACTGCTCACTTCGATGTTAAATGCAGAGGCCAAATTTCGTTGTGCGCTGTGGTGTGAATCACAACGTCACAATGACCAAAAAAAGGAATTTAATCTAAACCTAATAATATCTGCACAGTGAACGATAGTTTGATGATGACAACATCAGCTCTTCATCCATATATAACTTAAATAATTCACAATTACATTTTTGATTGGTTCATATTTCATCCTGTTCTTTTTTCATTATATCCCAATCTTGTCCACTCTAGTCCAGTTAGTCCATCCATCTTTGTGCGATTATCCATTATCAGGTCACAGGTGATCCCACAGGAAGGGGGCAACTTTCCTTAGGGGATATATTCTAATAGTCTTGTCTGGTTCTGAGTATTCTTTTCTCATCTGCTTGAGTCCAATTTAATGTGGTCTAGTCTAGTCTAGTCTTATCCTGGTGGTAAAATAGCCTAATCTTGTCCTGTTCAGTCTAGACGAGTTTGACCCAATCTAGTATTTGCTATTATAAATTCTAGTTTTACCCTAGTGGTAAAATAGTCTTGTCCATTCTTGTCCATTCCAGTCTGGCCACGTCCATCTTGATCGATTTTAGCCTAAGCAATGTTATCTTAAGCCTGTCTTAATTACTTAGTTTCTTTTAATCTAGTCCTGTACAATCCACTTTATTCAGGTCCAGTTTCACCTAGTGTAGTCTAGTCTAGTCTGTTGAAGTTCATTAGTTTAATCTAGTCTTTACAGATCAGCTCAACCCAGTCTATTCTACCCTCTCCTATTGTCTGGTAAAATCGGGTCTAGTCTTCCCTGGTACAGCTTTGCCTAGTCTAGTCTAGTTCTCTCTACTCTAGTCTATTCTAGTCTAGTCTGTCTACTCCAGTCTATTCTAGTCTAGTTGTTCTACTCTACTCTAGTCTAGTCTGTCTACTCTAGTCTATTCTAGTCTATTTTTTTCTCTCTAGCCTATTCTAGTCTAGTTCGTCTACTCTAGTCTAGTCTGGCCTGTCTAGTCTAGTCTAGTCTAGTCTAGTTTAGTCTAGTCCAGTCTAGTCATGTCTACTCTAGTCTATTCTAGTCTAGTCTGTCTACTCTAGTCTATTCTAGTCTAGTATGTCTACTCTAGTCTATTCTAGTCTAGTTTTTTTTACTCTAGCCCATTCTAGTCTAGTTCGTCTACTCTAGTCTAGTCTGGCCTATCTAGTCTAGTGTAGTCTAGTCTAGTGTAGTCTAGTGTAGTCTAGTCCAGTCCAGTCTACTGTAGTCTATTCTAGTCGGTCTGTATATTCCCCAGTCTAGTCTACTATAGTGTAGTTTCATTATTTCCGTAAACCCATGAGGGAAAAGTTATAAATTGCCTCATTTTCTTTTTCTAATTTATAGTTGTTCTTTCTGTTGCTATGGTTATTAACATTTCTGTTCTAAGATTAAAGATTAAATTTCCTTTTTTGTCATTGTGACATCGTGATTCACACCACAGCGCACAACGAAATTTGGCCTCTGCATTTAACCCATCACCATAGTGTGCAGTGGGCAGCTTTTGAGCGCCCGGGGAGCAGTGAGTGGGGACAACACCATGCCTTGGCGGTGTGGGATTCCAACCGGGGGACTGGCAATCCCAGGTCTGCTTCCTTAACCACTAGGCCATCAACTGCCCTAAGTGACAGATATTACTGTGGTGAAGCAATTGTTTTTAACCAAAAAGGAACCAGTGGTCAGAAGTAAATACTAGAATTGGCAGACATGAGTAAAAAATGCTGTTCTCTTCCTTTTTGTTTCACTACTTTAAAAAAAAAAATTATTTTTCTTATTTTCTTATTTTATTTTTCCAGCTGTTTCCCAGGTGCTCAGATACACTTGTCTCATTTGCATGTTTCTGTTCCCCTCTCTCTCTCCCCCACCCTCACACACCTCCTGTTGCCCCCATACGCCAATAAATACATTTTGATATATGTGTGCTCTGTGACTCACAGACAATAACAAACAGGTATTTCTACAAAGGAACACACAGAGCCAGTGTTTTACCAGCAAATGAAGATACACTACGTTAATAACCAGGTTTCTGTTGATCCAACAGTTTCAGGGACCCATGCAGAGTTAAAGTTCCTCCTCTCCAGCTGCTTTGTCTTCTCCTTGTTCTAAAACAGATCAGCATTTTCTCACCTGCCTCAAACTTTAATGGTTCTGGCTCTGGAACTTTGTGAAAGATGCTGCTCTGAGATGGTTTGCAACCCCAGTTCCTTAGTGCTCTGTTCCAAGGGAAAGGAAAAGCAATTCTATGCTTGGGCCACAGTGAATCCGTCTCTGTCAGTTCCGCTTCTTGATGCCCTCAAATCACATTCCTCCCACCCATCCTCTCTCCCATCAGCCCTTGCAGTTCTGCGATCAGAGAGTGGAAGAGCATTAGCCCAGGAGTGAAATGAGGGTGTGATTTTACATGCTCCCTCACCAAATTATCCTGCTTCATGTCACTCACGTCTTTCCCCTGGCTTTTGCAATTTCCTGCTTTGCAAAAAACACTAAACTTTATGCCAGAGTGGTCACCGCCTGAGCCTGAGATATACCCTCTCCGCTGTCTATTAGTTTTAATAGTTGGTTGCACCATGAAAATAACTTAACTTTGGGGTTTGCATTAGTGATTTAGCAAATAAAAAAAAAAATTTGTCTGGAACTTTTACCATTTCTGATGCAGAGAAGGTGTTTATACTGTGGTCAATTCCAACTTTTATAAAACACAAAAGCTGAGAAAGCTAATTTAAATCTAATAACAGCACCTGTTCTGTTTCAGCGGGTTTCCGCCAGTTCTCAGCTCCAAGTCCCTGATCCCTGCTCTAGAACTTAATACTGAGGATGGTATTAAATGCACATAATTTCATCCTCATTAAGAAACACTTTCATCTGTATTCTGCTGGAAAAACACAACTTTTCCCTCATTTATTCTTTACTCGTTCCGGACCTCACATTTCTTTCTCAACCTTTTACGCAGGGATGGAATTTGTTGGTTTGTCTTTGTAAAAAAAAAAAAAAAAAGTGTGACACATAATTTTTTGAAAGTGATGAAGGCACGCAGAATGATTGATGGTAGCATATTGGATGGGAAAATAACGTTCCGGACCGTTAATTTGACAGAGTCAAGGAAGCAGCCTCAGTCTGTCAACACAGGAAATGAGTAGGATTTATCTCTTGCCCAGTCTCTGGGTAGCTCTCCTGCACTGGGCGCATTCACAGAGGTCCACTGTTGGGGGATGTAGGAGCTATTTTTATACATAAGGTACAGTTGTAAGATAAGCCTAGACCCAGACTGCATTATTTCCTGTTTAATGTATGGTTGGGGGTTTTGTAGAAGTCAGATTCATATTTAATCATTTCTTTCTTCTTTCTTTTCTTACTTTTAAAGCAAAGGTGTCATTGGGAGTTAAACTGAATTGGCATATTGGAATTATCATGCCAGTCAAAGGCCTGTAAGTAAATAAAAGACTGTAATAATGAAACTGCTCCATAATGTACCCATAAATCTCTCCCAACAGAACACAGGTTATGCATGAGAGCATGAATGTAACTGCTTATTGCTTTTAGTGCCCCTAATAGGGAGAATAAGCTGCGTCTAATCTGTGATTTAATGATATGTACATGAACGTTAAATTTTTTCAGTTTTATATGTCTGCGATATTATATGATCTACCTTTATGGTCTCTGAAGTCTACTTTGAAGTCTCACCGTCCATAGTTTGTTGAGTTCGGATCAAATAATTATATAGTTATATGCAGTGCACTTGTGGTTTCAGCTGCAGACGTGCGTATGATGCACTGTGACCTTTCTGGAGGTCTTTTAATGATTCTTTTATGCCTGTGGAGCTGGAAATCCAAGCCTCTTCTCAGAGACCTGGGACTGGCAGCCAATAAAAAGAGAAAAACCGTTTGTTTCTGAGATTATTATTTGGGTCTAATGGTCCTTTACACTCACTGTTATATTTCTATACAAACTATATATTTTATATTCTAAAATATGTTAATGTATACATGCATATTCTGGATATTTATGTATACATATATTCATATATATATATATATATGCATGTATGAATGAGTGCATGCACTATATATGTATATATATACACATGTACATAATGGAGTATACTTATAAACTTGGGCCTGGGTATATGCATGTGTGTATATGTGTAAATATATATGTGGAAATGTATATGCATTTCCCATCTATCTATCTATTCTAACTATATCTGTGTATTTGTTTGTCTATCCATTTCTTATATAATTATATCTTATATAAGTTTCTCTGTCATATTTATAGTTTGATGCACTGACCCCCTGCAGGACATTTTGACCAACTGCAATAGAGAAATTAGGCAACCCATTAGGGATGTGTGATTCCTCAGGGAATCACTGCTACTCTGCTACACTATGGAACCATCTGTTGTTCTGTCGTTTACTGTATCTGGCATGTTGTGGCAGTGAAGGCTGTTCTTTTCCTTGTTGTGCTTAAAGGCTTGGCTTGTTCATTTTATTGACTAATTGAAACACTTGTTTGCTATCATGGAAAGTTCAGATAAAAAGTCTGTTTTCCTTTGGTACAGATGAGTAAGTCTGATCTGTATTTTATGGATTTCAAAATCAAATTTCCTTCCCTTCCTGCCGGCGACTCTGCCCACGCCCTCAGAGGTCATCAGAGTCGGCTGGATTCCGTGGGAGTTGTTAATAAACCTCAAAATCAGCATTGATCTGTTTCACGTTCAGATCTTCATGTATCTCAGATAACTGCGCCTCGGGTCTTTGTTATAAATGTAATGTATAGCAGCAGAATAGGCTTCGGCGGTATGATAGCATCACTGTCAGGGATTCTTTACTGTTTCAGATTGTCTCCATGAGAGCAGAACAGAACTGTATTTTCACTCTGACACTTCTGTCTCCTCGCACATAAGTCACTGTCAATGGCCCCTGAGTCAGGAGAGAGGTGTGGGGGAATCACACTCCTCTCACACAGCTGCAGATAAATCTTGATGTGAGGTGTGACAGCACCAGTGTCTCCACTGGGTCAGGTATTGCTGCTCCTGCTGCTGCTGCTGATCATGATGATGTTGTTGTTTGACACTTGAAGACACTTTTTCATTGGGATTCAGAGACCTCACCAGGTTCATTTATACAGGTGCCAGCAGGTTGTTCCTGTCAGTCTCAGATTAGGTCTCCCAGGTTTAAAATACTTGTCAAAACTACTTCAATGTAACATGAGAAGTTACTCACACTTGCACAGAAAGACTTACTGTTGGAGTGGGGCGACATGCACCAGAAACAGATGCTTTGAACTACAGTATGCCACCACAAGGAACAATATTGCATTACTCCCTGGTTGATACTCTGATGTCATGGAGAGAATCTTTAGAAGCTGATGCGAACTTCCTCTCAACCCCATCAACAAGCCCTTTGGCCTCAAAGAAAAATCCTGAGGAAAGCGGCCCAAGTAACACTGCAGGAGTCTGTACCCTTCTCTTATCTGATCCTAGGTCTGCGCAAGTGACTGCAGATTAATATTGTCACTTCCTATCTGACACCTGGAAACTTCTTGCCCTGATAAAATTGACTGCACCCTGATAGGACTTAAAAAAGGATTTCCTTGGTCATATATTTTGGACTGGGAATTGTTTCTAAATTGAATTCTGTTTTTATTATGAATATCATTCCCTTCCATATTTTTGTGATAGAAAATAAAACTTTATACAACATAAATACAGTTCTTTGCCATTGGCGTGAGAAAAATTGTATATAAAATATAAAATTTTGAACTCCTTAACTCCAATTTCCTTTTGTCAGCTGTTGAATCCACTGGATGTTTCAGTCATTACTATTAAAATGTAATTATGACAGGAAGAGATATTTCAAATGGTATTATATTAAAACCCTGTGTTACCAGCTGTGACCAAAGAGAATCTGACTGTAGCATCTAAAAAATTGACGCTGAATGATTGCATGGTGAATCCATTTATTTACACAAATAAACAGCTCAAACACCGAACAAAATTATTTTGTGTGTGTAATATCATCAACTGGATCCAGACAACAATCCCAAGCAGCGGCAGCATTTGAGGACAGGCAGTTGCTTGAGGTCCTAGCCACTAGGGGGCCCTGGCCAAAAAACATATTTTTCTTTGCTGTGTGCAATGATACAGTAGGGAGCCCCAGCAATATCTTGCTTGATCCTGAGTAGCTGGGCCATTATAA
Source organism: Paraplagusia blochii (assembly GCA_016785265.1). Classification (NCBI taxonomy): domain Eukaryota; kingdom Metazoa; phylum Chordata; class Actinopteri; order Pleuronectiformes; family Cynoglossidae; genus Paraplagusia; species Paraplagusia blochii. The sequence continues at coordinate 79,172 of JAFBJS010002042.1, read as the reverse complement.
ATCAGTTTTCATAATCTGTTCCATACAGATATCTGATTTGCTCAAATATATTGTTTTGCTCAAAGGTATTGAATCATGTATTAAATAATGACGGGTTGTGTAACAATACTCTTTCACCTTGATTGTGAACTAGACGATGTAGAATCTACAAAAACATCCTGATGGTAGCAAAAATTCCCAATATCCGAGGAATAGTCTGAATACTGCTGTGAAAATGTTCACCTGTTATCTAAGGAGCAGCTCACCTCAGGATCATTATCTGTTGTTGAAAGGTTTGAACTTCCCTACCTGGGTTAGATCTAGACTCTTGCTGCAGCCTGTTCAATGATAAGCACATGTTGAAGGCCACAGTCTCCACAGTTTCCTTGTTAGACTGTCTGAACTCTGAACAGACAACAACTCCGTGGTTTGTTCTATTCACCATCAACACCGTGTCAATCACAGAACGTCTCGGAAAAATATAAAGAGGTGGTTTGTATTCTTGTTTGTAGTCCGAGGGCTTGACCTCAATCTGCCTCCGCATAAACCTCAGAACAGAGACGGCGTGGTACCTACACTTATCCTCCTGAGCGAGGGGTGAACTCACGGTAATAACCACCTTGTTTGTAGTTTCAGACAGAACATGACAGAAGAGTGACAGGCCTGTGAATGCATCACACTTTCAAAGAACCTTTTCAAAGTCTGGTGTATACATTAAATGCACTGGATGCGCAACATTCTTTTTTAAAAGCAAAAAAATAAAAAATACTTTCACTGCTAAAGCAGGTAGATGGTTTCAGGCTTTTAACTGCAATTTTCATCAACTACAATCAAAAAAATGGAGGCTGACAAAACTATCACCAAACCCAGAAAGCTCAAAGTGCTGAAGGCCAATGTGACACATGTGCTAAATCCAATAAGTCATAATTTGTGGAGGCATCCGATGAAGAATCCATCAACCAGATGTTGTAAGGAAGTTGAATTGTGATGCAACGGGCAGAAATTTTGATCAACAATTTTACTAAATGCAGCAACTGCAGTGTCCTCAACCCTATCTTGTTTTTAGAATAAAGAAAATCTAAATCTAAAAATCTAAAAAAAATACATAGTTTTCTAATTTACTTGTATTTTTCTTTGAAAACTAATTGTTTTTAGTTAAAAAGTTAAAAGTATCATGCTGCAAGTAAGCCATTCATTCTAATAGACCCTTATGTATGCACGACACGCTCGTCTGTGAAGATACGAGATCTGAGCGCTCTCTGATATCAGATAAAAATGATTACTTGCTATGATAAACCAAAGGAAGACAATTAAACTACACAATGCTCTGATTAAACTCTGGAGTCTTTGCTCTAAAAAGGATGATTCTGATAACCCACCACATGAGGCTAGATTACAATGACAGAGGGGCTTCTAGTATTATTACAACCCTCTTGCTGCAAAACTGTTAGATTCCCTTTGGTTTTATTTTATTGGAAATTAACAAAAATGTCTAATTCCTCAACACCTGCCAAGATAATATTATAATTCCATCTAATAGTGTGAATTGTCTCTTCATGCACGGCTGTTAATTTGACATCAAACTGTATTCGTCAAATCCTTGGGAGCAGAGTTTACCATACTTAAACATGCACATACTTAAAATATTATATATCTGTGCTGTGTGAGGAAGGAAAATAAGCAAATGAATAATTATTGGCAGTGGGAGATTTCCAGTATAAAAGTATAGATTCAAGAGATATTTTCAGTCAGCCTTCAGTGTGGTTATGGGAGCCTCAGCAAATGTCAGCAGTGCAATAATTCCGTGCTTCATTTTGTTATTTTGCCTCGTAAATTCAAATATAATTAACCTTGCTTCATCCTCATAAGGGTGGAGAGTGCATGTGTGACCAGGACTTTACAAATGGAGAGATAATTAAAAAGGGATAGATCTCCAACCAGGCCTTCAGTAATGACCCTTGAAAGACATAAACAATTCTCATTATGACTCTGCCAAAATCTCCATCAAGACCAGGGTGTAATTAACAGGATCAGCATAAACATTAAAACCCATTGATCCTCCAGTTTTACCACCCACAGCTGGCTGGGCCCGTGGGCTGGTAAGACCCAAACCATAAATCACATTGAAAAGGCATTTTAGTGGCTCTCAAACCAGAGAGCATTAGAGCCTCATTGTTTTAGTCCTCAAGATGATTGGACACATTTCTACAGGTAGGAGATTGATTCTGTGTACTGTAGTAAGATACTGTTATTTGCAAAAATATATAGAAGAATAAAATAATTTAGATTATATAAGAAAAGAATGGTAATTAATAAAAATCATTTCGCAAAATAACGCAACGTATGTTGTGAACATTCAAAAAAAAAAGTGCATGTAAAAATGGCTTACCAGCCCCAGGAAGGCTCACAGTGTGGTGCATTGTGATTGGGGTGGCGGTTGTGGAGACTGCTGCCCCTGAATCTGATTAAAGGGCAAGAAGTTGAATAAATGATAGCTATAATAAAAATACTAAACAACGGAAGTCAGTTGTCTTATGAAGTATTTATATATAAATACGTATACATTTATATTTATTTTTGATTAAACAAGTGCTGAGATTAAATTCATAAAATAAAATGAATACCTGGAGAGTTTAAGATTAATGGCGTCATTTTATTTGTTTTGATGAAAATATGATATTTAATATAACGTTGGCAATAATCAGTTACTATGTTGATACGAGATGAATGGCTGATTTATGCTGTAATCAAACGTAACACAAATATCACACTAAAACTAATATTTATGTTATTAAAGGTTACTGTTGCCTAATTTATTGCCTAAAATGTTTCAATTAAAATGAATGTAAAATATTATTACCGTAGTTTTTATTTCAATTTTTATCAACATTTATTATTTTAGTTTGCCCTAATTCTGGACGGCGAATCTGCGTCTACCGATGACGGATTTATCGATCGGGGTCCTTCGGTGTGACGTCATACAATCGCCGAATAGGACTACGGGTTCGTTGAGAATCGCAGGTGTTTATAATTAATTGAAAAGTCGGAAAAGTGCGGTTAACAACTGAGATAACAATACTTATTTCTTTGAGTGGTATCCAAGGAGATAATATTTCACTTTGAGTGATAAGTCCTCGGTTCCAGTGGCCACAGACCAGACCGAAAAATTATGTCGAAAACGGCTGCAAATGGATAACTGACGTCAGCGGAAATGACTGGTTGCGACTCTGAAGTCTCTCAGTGGTAAGTTAGAAATTTTAAGAAGGTTTTACAGAAGGGCTGACGTGCCTAGTTCTTTACTAAAGAAGAAATAAAACTAATGAAGAATTATTAGTGTAAACGTCCACGTTTTTTGCCGCGTTCAATTGGTTTTTAATGAAAACGTTGCTTTAAAAACTATGATACCACTAGTTATACTGGCTGGGTGCTCCAGAGGTATATATTTGTCATTGTCTGAACTAAGGACACTTTTTTAATTCTAATTATATGGATATAAAAGGTTTTTGTTACATAATACGCTGAGGTAAACCAAGCAGATCTTTGTTGTTTAAAATCCTTGTACTGGATACACTTGGTTATGTGTAGTAAAAAATGTCTTTTTTTCTTCACTTTAATGGTTGGTAACTGATTGGAAGTGAATTTGTTTCTTTCTGTGTGTGAGTCTGAGGAGGAAAGGAAGGATTAGGATGATTTATGACAAATCTTGTTTAAATCTGTGTTGGGCTTTTTCTTTGCTGGATCCTGGATTTCATGTACTTATACTGATGGCAACAGTAACTGGGTAACACAGGGGCGTTTCTGTTCGCCTTTACCCAGACCGTCATTATACTTAGCTTTACCAGTTTCTTTTAATAAGCAGCCAGGCGCATGTTGCCGTGGAGTGGAATGGTCTCTGTCTGTCTCTACTGTATATTTATCACAGTATTATGTGCACATGCCTTTCTACTCCAGGCCAGGTTGTCTGTACAGTGTCGGTACAACAGACTGTTAGCCAGACTAGATGAGATAACAGGGCATAATGTCTCAGTTTGGTCTGTAGCCCATGTCCAGAGACCTCCTTTTCAGAGTGCCACAGGCAACACCGCTATACTCATACACCTGTCACCAGCAGAAAATTGTCCTTCACAGTAGCAGGCTGAGCAAGCAGCCTAAAGGGTTGAAACAATACCAGAAGTGCAATGATTTTATTTATAGCCTCAATAGAAAGCTGAGTTCTTCCTCTCAGCCTCATCCCCGAGGCTTATGAGGTCGAGTGACAGTGTCACGAATTGATGTGGCACATGACATTCCCACAGACAGTGACCCATAACCTTACAACCACACAATGAGCAGTAAAGCAGCCTTTTCTCCCTGTCTATGCATCACTGCAAGTACTACATGGTTTAACTGCATTTTCCTAATGCAGGCTTGAGATAATCGAGTGATGGCAAGCAGAATAGGGCTAACAAATCAAAGATGTATCCTTATTAAAACAAGATGGTATACTACATACTGCACAACCCTCCCTTCCTTAAAAACCATGTGCAATCACAGCTGCCTTTACTATTATTATTGACAATAATATATCTATTATGTAACGTGTAAATATGTTCAATTCCAAATTTATGGATTTTAGCCGCTATTGTGCAGTATCGACAGTGTATTTTAGAATGCATCAGAGTTGCCTTAAAAATATCAACGGGCTGTTGTCGGTTTTTATCAGTCAATAAAGCCTCCACTCACGAATGGCACATTAATTGACCTGGTATCACTAAATAGCAATGATAAATAGAGAAATACCAAATTGATTGTATTCACATTGATAATCATTCTCATTGTGAAATAACATTTTGTTTTGATTATTTCACACATTATTAAACTGTGGCAGTGGTGGCCTAGTGGTTAAGGAAGCGGACTTGGGTCCGCAAGGTCCCCGGTTCGAATCCAGCTGCCAAGTTGCTTCTGAGGTGCTCTGAGCATAGCACCGTCCCAACCCACATCACTTCTTGTGGGCTCACCACCCACAGGAAGGCTCACAATATGGTGCAATGTGATTTGGGTGGTGCCAGCTGCCCCTGGCGCCACCCCTGCGACCCGGCAACGGACAAGCAGAAGATGATGAATGAATGATGAATGAATGAATTATTAAACTCAATGAATTCCAGCCGTTACAGGTACGACAGGTACAGAAAAATTGTGATACAAA
>JAFBJS010002042.1:0-73882 GCA_016785265.1 Paraplagusia blochii | reverse complement strand
AGCAGAAGATGATGAATAAATGATGAATGAATGAATTATTAAACTCAATGAATTCCAGCCGTTACAGGTACGTGTTGTATAATTATTATTGATAAATTACAGTCGCAGAGGATACAATTACATTTCAGAAAGTGTGATTTGACTTTGCAAATACTTGGCTGGAAGAATAAAAAAAAAAGAAGAAAAATTGTGATACAAAATATGGGTCTCAAATTCAAGGTAAAATCCTACAAGATATTTGTCCATGGCAGCTGTTATTGTCCACATTCAAATCTCTTTGTGATTCACAAGACCTGTTTGCCTTTCCTTTCACAAAGGCAATTTTTTTTTGTGGTTTGTTTTGTTTTGTTTGAATAAGCCTGAACTTCCTGAAGGGGGAAAGATGAAACATCAGGCCCCTTCTTATGGCAGTATATTATCTAACAGCTTTTGGGTTGTTTAATCAGTTTCCAGTGATTCATGTTTTGCTTTTAAGCCAAGTTTATATTTCTAAAGTGGATTCTGGCACTGGCCGGGAAAGGGACATATTTATTGCTTCAGCTTATCTTCTAACAGCCATATTCCTGGAAATAAGAACTTTTAAAACTGTGTCCACGTTTATGTTTTAGTTATCTACAGCACTGTAACTTGTTATAAGAATCCCAAAGACATGTTACATATCTCCAACAGAAAAAAAGAAGAGACCACTTTTCTTAGCAGATCTGGTTGTTGTCTGCAGTTAGCAACAGGTCATCTTTCAATGGTCAGAAGCCAGGTTTGAGGACGCTACATTACTGATACCATATTTTGCATCTGTTGGATATGGCTCTTTCTTCTCATTCCTCTATTCACTCCTCTTCTAACGTGAGACACCAGCTGCTGGCACCCTCTCCATCTTAAAGTGGTTTACATAAAAAGCCAGTAGTGGTAGAAGGAAACGTCTGCATGAGCTCTCAGCTCTTTCAATTGCTGCATTATAATAGCTTTCACAAACATCATTAGAAACCCTCTCCTGGCAGTAATGAAACTCTATTCAATTTTCGGCTCACACTTATCCCTCTGAGTGACTCAGTCTGGTCTTTAGGACGTCCTCGGTAACCTTATCTCACTAGTCCATGCAATCATTATTATCCTTAAAATTTTCTTTTTCTTTCTTTTCTGGAAATGCACTGCCATTCTTCATCAACATAAAGACTTGCACCAAGGGCCATAATTAAAAGATACTTAAGCTCACAATCTCTGATTGATGTTATATCAGAGATAGAACAAATAGTGAGTAGTCAAGCTCTCTGTCCGATGACAGCCTCATATGCCAGCATTTATTTTTTCTGGTTGTCATTTATTCATCTGCTTCATCTGAAATGCTATCAGATTATGGAGAACACCTTTTACCAGAATCATAGAACCTGTGCTTCTGTGGTGGTAGCTTTGATTGTGAAAATATGCAGTATTTCTGTTTAAATGTTCGTTTTGTTCATGTAGTGTACAAAATGTAGGGTCGATGGGTTGTTTGTAATTCAAATTGAGAGAGCGTAGGATGACTATCGCAGTGTTGCAGGTGGTTTGTTCTTTGCCATTGGCCTGCTGGTGGGGCCATGTGTCACAATCACAGAAGGATTTCTTTCCATTCACAGAATCTTCCAAAAACATTTGCATTCTTTTTTCCATGGCTATTGTGGAAACTTCTCTGATCACAGCCTTGTCCTTGCAGTACCTAATGTTTCCAAGGAGATGATAAAAGTTTAATGATTCAACACCATTTATCCAAGCCAACTATTATGCCAGACACTTTAGAATGGGCCACATTATAATTTTAAAAATGCACAAAGTTTAACCTGTTCTTCCATGTTTATACACAAGAGAAACATGGGTTGTAACCAAGGTTGGGTCCTCTATCTAAAAACACAAATGTAATCCTTTCACATTCTTCCAAGTACAACTACTGTAAAAGGATTTGGAATATTCCATCAATTGAATTTAATGTTGAAATGACTGAAGCTTTACCGTCCCCATTTGACTCACTGCTCAGCTCTTAAGTTTTGTATCTATGGAGCCAGAATAGTCTGATATGCACTCGTATTCTGAGAAGAACACACGCGCAAGCATGGATCCGCGAGCATATCTTGAGAAGAGCACACAAACAACGCTTCACACATCAAAATACGTTGTTGTACGTGCATGCAAATCGAGCATTTAATTTGTGAAACTATGCGCATGTGTATGTAGTAAGCATGTTTTAACGTAATACTTAGACTGGAACACTCGCCACATTGCCACTTCCAGACCACATTTTTGTAGGACGTGAACTTGGTTCTTGGGCGCAGTTTAGTGACGTCATACTCAGACCCTAGTGGGGACACTGCCATGTGATTGGCTGCAAACAAGTCTTCTGATTGGCTGGTGACAGATTAAAGTAGCAAAAATAAGCTCACGAATGTGGTCCACGTAAGACAAATATTAAAAAATAAAAATTTGCATGCATGTAGTTTCACAAATTAAGAGCACGATTTGCATGCGCATACCACAAATCACAAATGTATTTTGAAGAATTTGCAAACGTATTTTGATGTGTGAACGTTGTTCGTGTGTTCTTCTGAGAATATGCATGCAGATCCGTCCTTACGCGTGTGTTCTTTTTGATTCTGGCTCCATAGTATCTGCATTTCTAACAGCTCAGCAGCATTTCTTATTCATATTTATACATATCAACCTGAATGATGCATCTCAAACTATGTAATTATGGTGATTACGATGTTAAAGTGACACACCTGACACCTCATCAGGAAGTAAATTCAGGCCAACAGCATTCCCGTCAGGGATTTTGTTTAGCTCATGTACAGACCTTTGAAGTGTCTAATTGTGCGTTCAGAAACAAGGGAAAAGAGCATGTGCCCTCTCCCTCGGTGAGCTAGTCTGCCTTGGCAAATGCCAAAAGGATCATACCAGATGCTAGAACATCTGTGAGTCTAATTCATTTTCTGCAAGCCCCATATGTTTTTTTCCATGGTACTAAGTGCAAGAAATAATTAATCTCTTTATTATTCATGGTTTTCATAAAGCTTATCGTTATATGTATGGTAGTAGTTGCAAAAGCAAATGGTATGTCTGCCGTCACATGTGCTGATACACGGAGTTTCACAAATACTAAGGTAATATGCATTACCATACATTATATTTCTCACATATTACAGTGCTGTGTTGCGTGTCTCTCAGGATCCATCAAAATGACCTAATATCCATGCAGTTCTTTTTTAATCCTGTATAGAATATCTGTTAAACATGACTCAAGCAGACCTGTTAAGTCAGTCTATATAATTGTCTCATACTTGTCTAGAAAATAATTACATTCAGGCTCCTGTGAAATTTGATTTCCCCACTGTGGAAGTATGTGATGCTTTTTTGTCGTCAGTTATGGCAGAATCCATCATATGGCCAACATCCATCTACATCTCACCTGTGGGGTCAAATACCAAGGGGCATCATGTTCAAGATGATGATTCCCTTAGATTTGATTGTGTGCAAAACAAAGTAGTAATAAAGGAAAAAAAAACATAGATTAAACAATGAAGGAAAAACAAGACTATGAAATAGCACGTGCAAATCTGTGGGAAAATGATCTATTGTGCAAAGGCTAAATAAGGGTTTTCAAATGATTTGTGATTTTTGCAGTTTCCTGGTCATGAGACAATGGTTAGACAACACAGCAGAGGCCAGGCCTTCTTTGTTTATTATGTAAAGGGGCCTGCAACCGTTCAGTTGCTAATTCTGTCTGCCAGATATAGATGACAAATGTTTGCTATGTGGTTCCTTTTTCATTTATCAGCTGACACTAGATCATTTCAAAAACTTACCTTTTTTAAGCTATTTAACAACAGTTTCCTGTGTTTGTTGCAGACTGTTTATTGAGCTACCTTCATGTATTTTCGGCATAAGAACCTTGTTAAGTCTGGGTCTGTACTACACTGCTTCCAAAGCTCAGTTTAACAGAAATGATCTACAGTAGTAAGCCTTCACATATGTGTGTATGTTTGACACACTTGGGCCTGTCTGTACAGTAGGTAGGGGACCCACTCCCCAGGGCCATCACAGTGACAGAGCTGCTGGTACGCCAACTGGTGGTAAATGACAGCTTAAAGCAAGGCTTTTAAAAAGTTGTGAATTTAAACTAAACTTACCAAAGCTACCAAAAAAACAGTTTTTTTTTTTACAAATGCATTTCTTAGTAAAGAAATACATTTGTTAAAAAGAAGTTTATTTTGTTATCCATTGACGATTTCATTTGAAGGATCTACTGTCATCAATATTTAATATTAAAATTAATTCAAAAAACTGTTACTCTAACAGACACTACAACCATTGTTGATTTTTAGATCTCAATAATGGCATCAAGCTCACAGACAGCAAAAGATAAAATTTGATGTATAATAAGAAGAGTAGTTTACAGTAAATATTAGAAAATTAAATATGTTGACACCGTGATTTGGTTCTTCTCTGCTTTGGTTTTAGTTATTTAATATAGAGTGTCAGGCCACTTGGTGATACTTAAGACATTGGGTAGCATCTTCACAGTTAGCTTTGTATTCTTTGTATCATCAGAGGATTTAGTTTTCATGACTTTTATTCTTTAAAGCTGCGGCGCCTGTGTCCAGTTTCAACCAATTGTTCTTTTTCTTCCATTGCCCATAATGCAGTTCTTTTAACATGGCTGGCGTACTTTATACTTTTTTATATTGATTCTTGTAAGAGGTGAATTTTTATGGAGCTGTATCTCTTCAACACTTGGAATGGTCAGGTGGACCGGCTTGTTTTTTGCTCAGGCAAAAGCCAAAAAGCAGGGCTGCAGACTAACACTTATTGAAGTCAAAGAGGGAAACATAAAAGGCCCTGAGCAGCACTTTGTGGACCCTGGTGGGTAGAACAAGCTTCTGTGCTAGCCATCTCCTCCTTATTCACTCCCTTTTAAATTTTCATAGCATGAGAAGGGCTCCCAGGGACAGCCCATCACACTTATCCTGGTTGGTAGAAAATAGCCGCCAGGTAGACCCTTATTCTGCACTCTGCTTGTCCCAGTGCAAAGAGATACGGGCTGAACCACAGGGTTTTGCATAAGCCTAAGGCCCCGGGGCTCAGCTTCTATATTATACCTCATGCCTTCATCACCATATGCTTTTTGACTACAGGCCTCTGAACACTTTCTAAATCTCTGGCATCGATGGCCTCTGGGGGCCAAATGTGGTAACCCCCTGAGGATGACTGTGGTTTGGAGGAGGGGGGTGATGAAAACATTTGAAATATACACACTTTACGCCACATTTGATATAAGAATGTTTTTTTTTCCTCATGGCAAAGGGTCCACTTCTGCTTGGGTGATGTATCAAAATTGCTGTTGAGGACAGCCGTGCTTTATCCTCTCCGGAACGTTCCTGTGTAGATGTGGATGAAAGGATATTACTGCCTCCTATATCTGTAGACCCTGACCACCCAGACCGACTTGTTCCTGAGTGTGTATGGAGCAGACATGGGAGCAGAACATTTCAGCTGGAGTGAAAGGCTGTTTTTAGAAACATTTGAAAAACAGTTACTAAACCTCTCTGTATTAACAATGTATATCTGGGAATAACTCCAGACAGCCTCGGCAGACTTGTTGATGACCAGATGGCTGCTGCAACCCTGAAAAAAGTACCGGTTGAATGTGTTTCTCTCCTACAGACACAGTTAGACGACCATTGTTGTCCCAGAGCGTCATTCAAAACTTTGTTTGAAATAGTTTTGTTAGCAATTAATGAACGAGCAGCCTTTAGTCATGAGAAACTCCAGAGTAAGGACACTGGCGATGGAACTAACAGCCAAATGGCGCTGACACAGCCCCCTTCACATCATTTAAATTACCGTTTTTTATTCATGACTGAACCAATAGATGCAATCACTAATGTGGAAAGAAAAAGTGCAGGATTTTAAAAAAAAAGTTAATTAATAGAATGGGTAATAATTTATTTTAAGAAAGAACATAATTCATTACAACTGTAGTAAATGCCCTCATATAGTTTAATACACATAATGAAAGTTTTTATCTCATAGGGCATTAACTGCCGTCAATTGACAATATTTTACCTTTGGCTTTTATGCAGGAGGAAGTGAATCACAATGTTTAAAACTTGTTGTTATTTATGGCAATATTAACTATTATGATAATGGACGAGTGTCGCATCAGCAGAGGAGGGAACTCTTCTCTTTGATGATGGGCCTTTTCAATCATTTTTCATTCATTTGAGGGAAAATGTCTGCTTTATTTTAAAGAGGCATTTGAGAAAAAAGTAAAATTCATGAAAATAATCAGCCTGTTATTCTGTTCTTTCCTCTGGTCTCTCAGAAGAAAAGATTGATTCTGAATGCGATTAATCAAAGCAGAACATTGATTGCCAGTTATATTTTAATCAATCGCCTTGTTGCAGACAATGCTTTTTCCCTCCCATTTATACTTGGAATTGTTTCATAGTTTCCAACACTTTTAAATCTATTGTGATCTTTTAATGGGACCATAGATTGAAATCAGAACCTATTATAGTGATTTATTTATTTTTTCGTCTCCATTTGCACCATTCTGATAATGGCCAAAACATAAAGACAAGAACAGATACTTCAAACTTTTGTTTTATTTGTCTCCTTACCTGGCTCTTCCCAGTAATGTTGGTCCTATTGACAATCTGTGTTTCCAAAGGGCACCCAGTTTATTTAGGGAGACAATTGATTAAAGGAATAAGGTGGACAGGGTTGATGAGAGCATGGATTGCTGACTGAGCACAGGGCGCTGAGCGCTTCACAATGGCAGCAGGAGACAGGATATTGGCAGGTACATGAAAAGAGAGCAAGATAACCAGGCACGGGCAGTCGGATCAAATATACACAAAGACTCTCTTCAAAAGTAGAAAATTAACCTTCATTAACACTCACTACGAAAACTTACCAGGAAGGAGGGGAACGTGTGAATTACCTTCTAAAGCGTGTCTCTCCCTTTACGGTTCGTAAGGAAATCCACTGCCAAGTAAACTGAGTACATGTTTTTGGTCCCCAAAAAAAATCAAACACTGTTTGTATTTGTTCTTGTTGCATGGACTATGTCCAAGATAATTTCTTTGAGATCGCTCGTTCTTCCATGACAAGCAACCACAAAACAGCAGGGAAACATGAGAGACAGGAAAAAAAGGCTGCAGCTGTGTAAACAGCTTCAGAGGAAAATTATTAATAAAAACAAAACATTGCAACAGGAACAGGAAATACCCTGAAGGCAACATAGTGGACACCATCATTTGCTCTTTTCTTTGTGTTAGTCCTCCATCCAAATGCCTTCTGACCTTTTTTGTTTCTTTTCGGTTCTGCAGTTATTTAGAGCTTACAGGAGGAGCCCATTGAGTGTTGTTGATATGATGCCCGTCCTGACTGTGAATCACCTTCTGAAGTTACTGTTCAAAAGTTCAGTAGTAATTAGAATTTATCATAATCATTTCCCCATTGTTTATTAAGCCAAAAAAGTTAATGTGCAGGAAAAGCCAATTCTAATGCCATTTTACATGTTACTGAAAACAAACAAAACAAAGAAAAAAAATCCTTCTCTATTAAATCAGGTTTATTTGTATGTGTAAAAGATTTTTTTCTCAACTAATTAGAACAACATGTTGACATTTAAAACGAGTAGGGATTCGTTTTCTTTTCTATGACTGACTGAAAATTATAAAAAATAATTCCACTTTTTGAGTGTACACTCACCTGTGGCTTGGATTGATTTTTATTTTCTTATGAGTGGTTGAGTCAGCACTGACTCACTCCTTGGCGTTTCTCATGGTGCAGTCACATATTTATGGAAAAAATATTAAAATATGTTATAAAACACCGAAACTAGAACCAGAAAAGTTTTACTTTAAACAGATAATAAACAGGTGACAGGTTAACGAGACACTTTTTTGTTGAACTTGTATAAATGACATCAGAGATTAATTCATGTACAATAAATAAAAACTTTATTTTATTGACCAATAATGAGGAGGACAACAGCCTCGTGGCATTCCTGATCTGCCTTCTTAACTTGGATTGCATTTAATGTCAGATATTATATTGGCCTGTAATTTATGATGAGGGTTGAAAATGTTATTTTAAAGTATAATCAGACATAAGGATTCAGCTTTTGATGTGTGCGTCTTTGGAGCCATCAAGTGTTAATGAAATGTTTAAACGGTTGTCAGCAATGTTTAATCACTGAAACGTTTTGATGAAGAAAGCCTAATGCATAGAGCGAAAAGGCTATTGGCAACTAAATATAAATGGAATTGATGTTATTGCTCTGCTGAATTTAGTTTGGTGGAACTATGTAATTATACCGAATACAGCCAGGAAAATTCTCATATCTGAATATCTCAAAATATTCCTTCCTGTGTCCGCTCGGGTTCTACAATTTAACAGGAATGTGGCCATCATTCCAACTATGCGAGCTGACAGACAGCAGCGCTGCTCATCAATAACTGCCTCTAATTTTCTCTCCAGCGAGATGGGAGCTGAGCTATCTCTCTGCTTCAGCACACAGACGACCTGGAGGGGACAGAGCCATTAACACAGATTTGTTTATACTGCTTCACCTCAATCTTGGCACATTCCCCCTGACTAATGTCCGCCATGTTTAACAACCTCTCGTCTTATCACATGTGTGCTGTAGGAGGAAAAAAAAAAAAACAGCAGAAATAATTAAAACCCCACACAATCAGAGCAAAGTTGAGCGTAAGTCCACATGTAAATCCTTAGACCAGGGGTCGGCAAACTTTTACACATTTAGGCCCATTTAGGGCCAGTTTCCATGTAAAAGAAAACACTGGGAGCTGCAAATATTTTTTGGTATCTAAAATGAAGATCAGTATATGTATTTGTTACCTTTACCTTTATAGTTTTTCTTTTCCTTTACCCTTTTTATGAACAACTATATTGTGTTCTTTTTTTTCTTTTTTTTGCAACAAGTTTACCTGATAAATCAGTCAGTTCTGTTCAGCCCACGTCAAAATAGTTTCTGGTGCCGTTGGTATAAAGTTGAACAAAGTAGCTTCAACAATTGAACAATGTTCTGTAGATCTAATGGAGATGACAGAGAACTGGTCAGTGAAAAGGACAGATGACCTTGTTGTTGAGATCAGATTGATGTGAGTGTTTATCTGAATCTCATTTTTGTTCTTTTCATGATCAGAATTCACTTTATTTCACTGTAGCAACACAATCCCATTTCTAAACCTGCTGTTGGACACGAATGTTGAACTCAAGTTGATAAATATAAATAAAAACTTCTAGTCAACGTGATAATGAGTATGACATGTCATCTATACTGTCCTTTTATTGCAGTTTTCTAAGTCTGTTCTTTGTGCTGTGTCATACCCTTCAGACACATTACAGACATTTGCTCCGTGTTGGAAAAAAAAAAGGTAATATTACTGAACCCCTCTTCCGGCCCTTCCCTCATTTGCTATGACGGTGGGAAGGGGGAGGAGCGCCGGTTCGGCAGTCTCCGTGTGCACGCTCCACTACTGTGCATATTGTGAAATCACTATGCCCTCCCCCCGGACGTTTTCACAAAACTGCCGGTAAATGGAACTTCTTCTGAACCTCTGTGCACTATAATACACTTTCATTAAATATATACAATTAATAGCCAGGGGTTGCTGACCAAACACAAATTTAGCCTCATTACTTCACTCAACTTATTGTTTCACATCCCTAATAGTAAGCTTTGGCTGCCCTCTATCTTCAGTTGCTGGCTTAAATTTAATTGAATTGAATGATTTACTTTGTTACCTATAAATGAGTTCGGCATGGTGGAGTTGGGATATCACTGATGCCCTACAGCAGCAAGGTCCGTGGTTTGGATCCGTGTCTGGTTTCCATCAAGTAGCCAGATTTTTTTATTTTTAATCCAGCAGGTCTTGGGCTTTGGTTTATTGAACATGGCTGAGGATGTTCATAGACAGATGACCTGTTCAGGATGTACCTTGTCTTTTAGGTCCAATGTCAGCTGAGCACGGCTGCTGCTTCCTCAGGAAATCTGAGTGTGATTAAGATGGAAATGATAAATGAATAAATATGAATAATTCATTCTTCATCAGCCCTATTTTAGGTCCTTAAAGATAACGTCAAATAATTATATAGCCTGCCTTTTTAATTTATTATTACAATATATCAAACTTCAAATATTTTCATCGCCCACTAACAATTATTCTGCATGTATTGAATTATTATACAATACAGCCACAAATGGTTGTTGTATATATCCACTTTATCCTCTTGGTGTTGCGTCCCTAGAAGCAGGCTGTGATTATCAATACTCAGTTGACTTTATTTTCTTATTAACAGAAAGCTGATTTGATTGTTGTGATTGTGATTGTGTTTTCCAATGGCAAGATGTTTGTAAACTGCTTCTGATCTTTAGCATATTCAAGGTACCTGGTTCATCGAAACCATTTTTTGCGCCACTGACTGGTTGAATGTTTCATACTGTTTTCACGGACCGGTCAGTGAGTAGTGGCAGATAAATACTCCTTAATGAAACAAAATTTCTGGTGTTGTGAAATATTTTCCTACCTATAAAATCTTCCTACCCGAATTAACTGTGCATGAGCACAACAAGGATTTCTCAAGTGCACGGAGCCTATAACTTTCTGCTACCAGACCGGCATAAAAAGTTAGAATATTGTATCAATGACTCTGTGTCATTTTGAGTTTATTGTTGTTGTCTTCACTGAGAAAATATTTCCTAATCAAATACAGTTGCATTATTGTTAATGGAATCCTAGCAATTCTATTCAGTTTTTTTTTGATGATATGGGTATGGATCAAGTGGAAATAATAGCCAGATGGGGCCAAAAGAAAACATTATTTCTCTGCGTCCTGTCACCAACTCACCCACAGACCGATACTGGTCCCCGGCCCAGCGGTTTGGCACCACTGCTGGAGTGTGTATCACAACGGCAGTGTGTATCACACTTTTTCTGTTTGTCTCAATATGGCAATGTCAGTTGACTTTGAGAAACAATTTTGATTTTGTAAACAACAGTGTAAAATGTGTCTATGAGATGAGACAACATGGGAATTACACTAATTGTTATAAGCAGTATTTGTAGAGAAAAAGGGAGGAGGTTACACAGACATATCGACCGATACTGAAGCACAACCGAGCACTGCTGCTGTTTTTTTTCCAGTTTCTTCCAGGTCACATGTGAATCTCAGAGGTGGATTTTTAACAGCTGGGGTAAAATCACAGATATTTACTGTGCTAATTTGTCTGCTCGACTTGATCCTGCATCTACTGTGATTATTTGTAAACATACGTTTTCTTGACTCTTCTAGAGTACTAATGACCTGAAAGCATTAATTGTTTGCACACTGAATATTTGATCATCCTCTTTTACAGAGGAAAAAAAAAATATATATATATGCAGCTCAGGCAGGTAATATTTAAAGGCTGTCTTGAAACAGGGGAAACTTCCAGCACTAAAATAGAGAGTGAAACATGTGACCCATATCACCAGCCCTTTTTACATTCATTATCTTACTACATGTCAAACATAGCCAGCAGCAGCAGCAGCAGCAGCAGCAGCAGCAAAGAAGCCATTAAGCCTTATCTATTATTGAACGTTCACGGGCCCTCTAATGGCTCGGAATCGCTGACACTAAGATTCTTCTAAACTCGTATGATTTAACATCTATCTGGGCTTCAGAGGAAAATAAACTACTGACACGGGCACATGGTGCGTGCACTGGAGCGTGCCCGGGGCGCAGTTGTTTTGTGGTCTTGTTTTCTTCGGCCTTGTTCCGTGTTGTGATAGAGCCAGGTGACAACTCTGTTTCGCCCCGCGGATGTTTCTGTTGCGTAAACTGCTGTCGGCCCATTATTATTTAATGCGGGTGGGGAAATGAAGATGACCCAAATGGCTGCCGGTTCAGGAATAACCAGCCAGTGCGTGATTCAGTGTCACTTTCTTCTTTGATACCACAGTGTGGGTTCACTGCACTCGGATGACCATTCAGTGGAGACAATTGCCCGTCGTCTTTAGTGTATTTCTTTTTCCCACCATTTAAGTAGACAAGCAGAGGCACTCTGAGCAATTGGATGCAATTGCACAGTTGCCGTGGATGAGAGCGGCACTGACACAGAGTGTGTGAGACCTGCAGTGACATCCACAAGTTAGAGAGGTCGACAGTATTATTTTCAAGGATGATTTACTTCACTGATGTATATCATTTTGGTGGGAGCTTTTTATTGTGTTTTGGTGTGGAACTTGCTCCTACAAACAGCTGTTTTAATTAAATAGATATACAACCAAGGATCTCATGTTTTAGGTTTAAGGGGATTCTTCCATCGATATATGAATATACTGGCTGTTTGATATATCCCTTTATAATGAAATTATTTTTAATAAAAAGTCCAAAAACAGGAAGGAATTGCGGGACAGTATAAGCATCTTTCAGTTTCCTGTATGTTAGTATTTTGTAGATGCCCATTATTACAACATGAAGCTTATGTGGATAAAAGAAAAGAATGTAGACCATGGTGCTATTAAGACTATGGTGTCATAAGAGCCGAAAAAGAAAGTTGCACAGACAAGAGAACTGCCAAAATTTTGAAGATAAATGTCAATCCAACAAGTGTACTAACAACCATCACACAAACAAGCATTTTAGTTTGTTGGAAAAAAAACCACACATTATATTTTGGCCATTTTCATGCCGAAGAGTTACGGCTTATACAGTTTTTTATACAGTTTTTAGTATTGTAGTACAGTTTTCATACCATAATAAGCTTCTTTACAATTTCCTCCTTAATGAGCTTTTGACTTTCTGAGGCTGTAAAGTCTTACACTCCAGTAATGATCAGTTAATTAGCAGAAACTCAATACATTCCAAATGGCGGTGATGCTCTCCCAGATTCCTCGTGACTGGGTGTGTATTCGTCTTCCACTAGTGCTTTCAGCACCGCCCCTGGCGGTCTAGAACAAAGGAAATAGAACGCTGGTTACCAAGTAACCGTGGTTCTATGACTGAGTGGAAGACCACCAGGGTCCTCGGTCACTCGGAATACGCGAGAATGATCAAGAGACCAGATTGACGTGAGGCGTGGCCTTAAGTATGCTGTCACGTCATACGTCACAATGTGACAACTTTTTAATGCGATTCTCGACAACGTGCAGATGCAAGGACATTCCACTAGTGCTTTCAGCACCGCCCCTGGCGGTCTTCCACTTAGTCATAGAACCACGGTTACACAAGTAACCAGCGTTTTCATAGGTATGTGATTAACTTTTCTTGGCAGCTGTAAATTAGCCAAGATTTAAAAATAGTATTTTCTGCAAGAGCTGTAATCACAGAGGCTATTGTCAGTGACTGCTGCACTCAGTTTTTCACAAAGCCTTTATATACACTGGACTTTTACCCTTTATAGATTAAATGGAATGTTTAATTTCTGACCCAAATATGTCATCTGATTTCTAGACACACGAATTACGGTTTGTTTGACTCTCATTCAATAATAGTATAACTTCCGAATCAATCCTAATGGATCGCAAGGCCTCTCTCCTTGGCTTGTAAAACATTACTGTTGCTTAATTATCCCCTAATTTTACAGGAAGCAAACGCAGGTCTGGTGTAGATCTAATTTTCTCTGGTACAGCTTAAAGACAATGGGTTACTAATCATCCATCCATTACACACTTTTACTGCAGTAAAACAATGAATTGTTTAACAAAATAAATGTCCTACAGTTGCAGCAATCTGTGGGCTGATTAGTTCAGGGAAATGTTTTATTTTAAGAAAATAATCTTAAGAAAGTAAAGGTTGGTTGATAAAAAAGGAATCTCAGGCCACAGTTGTGTGTTGTTGTTGGATTCTCTTCAAAGAGAGAAGCGTGAGTATGGTTGGTATTTTTATATTATGTCCTGGACAGAGTTAAAGATCCTGAGATTCTCTTTAGGAGAGACAAGGATGGACAGGATCAGGAATGAGGTGATTAGAGGGACAACACAGACAGGAAGGTTTGGAGAAAAAGCTAGAGAAACAGGTTGAGATGGTTTGGACATGTTCAGAGGAGGGACAGTGGATACATTGGTAGAAGAATGATCCTAGAGATGGAGCTACCAGGTAGGAGACAAGGAGACGATTAGTTGAGTCAGAGTTGAGGATACAGAGGACATGTTGACATGCTGTGGCAACCACTGAAAAAAGGGACAAGCTGAAAGGAAAAGAAGAAGTTCTGGACAGTCACAATGATCGCATGTACCAGTATATATAGTAACGGGCATAAGAAATTAATATGTCAAGACATGTCTCAAAGCTTGCTTTGACACATTTTTTCACTGTCTTTGTCAAGCAGTTTTATACTTTAACTAATCAATCGGGTGGTTTAAATCCCTTCTGACTTTTCTTTCTTCCCTTAAATCTGAACAGAGAAATACTAAGTCAGATGATTGTTATGTGGTTTTGTTATGTGGACATCATGTCAACTGTTTGACTTCTTGACATATAATTCTCCAAGGTTATTTTAATATTTGAAATCCTTTAGTTATTTGGTAACTAGATGGTTTTTCTTTTTCTTCTTGTACACATTTTGTCCTGTATTGTCAATCCTTCCTGGACCGTACTCTCTCCAGTTCACACTTACACAGTCAATAATCACATGAGAGCACATGTCACTCTGAAGGACTGTAAACGTCCATCCCACTCCTTCTTTCCTTCCATTACAACTCCAGCACGTTCCTGTGTTTGTTTGTTTTTTTGAATGGATGGATGGATTGTTGCTTCACTGTGAATAAAAAGCTTTCTAAACTGAATACTTTAGAAAAATGAATACTTTTGAAAACACTTTTTTTTTAGTAAACTACAGTTGTAGAACACCAAGGAAGTAGAACAAGGAGAAAGAATGTCAAAATCCATGAGCGGGGCCTAAGATTGGTTTAAATAAGGCAGATTAACAAGTGAAAGGAATGAATGCCTGAAATAGGTTCACAATTCTGGAGACTCAACCATCAGTAGTACAGTGGTTTATGTCTCTCTGCCGTTTTCTTTCCAACTTTAAAATGTGTCAAAGGCAGGCCGTCTCTCCCACTGCTGAGCTCCAACTGAGCCAAACCTGGCCCACTCCCACTGAGTTCTAGGAAGAGTGATTGCTTCGACTCAGGGAAAAAAAAATTTGCAGAAGTAGAGGAAATCGCGAAGAAAAATCTGTGTTACTTTACCACACTTTTGATTGTGAGTATGACATGAATCATTACACTGTGATAGACTGCATTTGTACTGTTGCTGTCCTCATGTGGTCTATGTCAGACTGCCAGTTATGAACAGTATAGTCATAGGCTATGGAATATTTCATTTGTGTCTCTTTATAATAGTATAACTTTGCAAGTAAAAATCAAAGCAAATTAAAATAGCTGCAACTAATTTCATGGTGTTTATTAGGAGAGAATTTATATCTTGTTGTTTAAATCTGTGACCCTGCTCCTACAGTACATCCTTGCTGTTTATCTAATGTCTACGCTGTTTTTCCAAATTTGAACATGTATATATTGTATTTATACTCTGGGTTACTCTGAGAAAGAGAGAAAATATACAAAGACATTTTACTGTGAAGGTTTAAATACGTTCTTGTCTGTTAGTATTGTCAGTGTAGAACAGGGTTCTCAAACTTGAACAATATTTTGCAGCCCCCACCTTGATGTGAAAGTTGAATTTATAATAATATTTTATAGATTTTGTTCTCCACGTTTTATGGTAAATCCTATAGTTCCCAAAACCACAGATCCACAGTCTCCTTCTGGTTCAGTGTTGTATTACACAAAATCTCTGTAGGAAACTTATATTTTATTAATTTGTTTTTGTATTGAACACTGAAAGCTGAGGCGGTCCTTCAGTGAAATGATAGTGTGGGTGGTGGCGCTCAACTTATTTGAGTTTGAGACCCCTGATGTAAAACGTTAACACAATACCAATTAATTAACCAGTATAAATACCCGCCTCTGTCTAAGATGATTGACATTCTGGTAAACATGTACTCTCCATTGATTTTTTTTTAACAGTGATGGCTGCCTCTGCTACTGCCTGTCTAAAATGTGATCCTGTGTCAAAGATGACACTGCGTTCTGCCACTGTAAAGAGACAGCTAAGCCTTGACCTCAAGAGTTACATCCTCTGGGGTAAGTCATGCATTTCCTTTGGTGTTGTTTGAATTGTCAAATGGAGGCTCAGTGCACGGTGCACTAAACTAAGGTGTTTGCACTGATCTTGGAGCAGTGCTGAAAATAACATTTCCAAATATTTAGATATACTCAGTTCTTTGTGACTTCAAATTATGGTGCTGTTTTTTGGGCTTACGGAAAACTGGCTGCGGTGAGAAATTGTTGTTTTGTCCAAAAATGAGTATATTATTTTACATTTTATCTCCTAATGCAGTCAGGACAAAATGGCAGAGATGGGAGGCAGTGTTTCAATAGTGCTTTGCAAAAGATAAAAGTGTAGAGTGAATAGATTGGTACAGGCTGTGAGTTGAGTGTTTGGTGTCGTCCAGTTCTTTTCATTGCATTTGTTCTTTTGTTGGGCGACTGTCTCTTTTGGACTTTCTATTCAGTTTACTTTTCACCAAAATGCCACTTTAACAACAAAATGTTGATTCTATGCTTTCTTTATAACTTTGTATTTATCAGTCTCTGCCAACCACGTTCAACCTGTCTTTTGTAAAAGTCTAGACACTTTCATTTACACAGCAGCTTTTCTTGGGTTTGCTGACAGAGGAGCTGGGTGTTATGTATAACTGTCTGACAGCATGACAACACAGGGCCGGCTATAACAAGCTGTGGAGCAGACCCCGATGATGACCAGGTTGTTTACCTCAGTGAACACGCGTTTTATCCACAAAATTGAAAGAGTGCATTACAGAGAACATCCCAAATGGCTAGATGTTGTTGTCCAGACCGTGGCTCTCATTTATCATCCTCAAAAATACCAACTTTTGTTTTTGTCTTTTCTGTTCATTAGAACATTGTTTTGTACAACTTATATTATATAAAGTGCATGTTTTATTTTGTATTTCTTAATTAAATATGACATCATCACAGATTCACCTACTGAGGCATTTTTTTAGAATGTTTCTCAGAGCCAGTGCAGAGGAAACGTTTGAGATTACGGGCCTGGGTTGGCGTGGCCTTAGATTAAGGTCAGAATTCTCTCAGGTTTAGCTGATATGACAGCCGAACCAGTGACTAAAGTAAAAGTCTACTCCTGCTGGGAGCTGAAGCTCGTCTGGTTATCTGCTACAGGAGCTGTGATCAGGAGGTGCAACCACAGTGGGTGTGAAGTGCTGCCCAAATGCACCTTAGGTTATCTCTCAGCATCATAAAGAGCCACTGTGCTGCTCCTCAGCTACTGGGTAGATACTGATGGAACCAATTCAACAGTTCCCCGAGGAAGTTTGTTTAAGGTTCAGGAGCCCAGTCATCCACCGTATGCTCAGATAACGTTCTTTGCAGCACAGTGACAGGTTTGATAAGTATTTGTCCAGCGCATCGTAAACAACATTGTCACCACACACTAGGTGTTGTTATTGTGCAGATTAGGTTGATAGTAGATTTAACTTTTTTTACTTCACTTTTGAAAGGTAATGATTAATTGAGTTGATGTACTGAGGAAGAATACAGATTTGGTGCCTTAAATGCAAATAGCAATTTAGAAAAATTCTTCAGAGGCCCAGCAATGTTAGATTTTTTGTTTGGAGGTGCTATAAACACTGTACTCCCATTTTTAACCAGAGTTCCCCTCTCCCAAATTTTAACCAGATATATGTGACTCATGGTTTTGTGTTTCCTCAGAGACTGGGCTGAGTAGAAAGATAAAGCTGCAAGGTGTTGCAGTAGTACAGGGTATGAGTTCCAGTGCTTGTAGTCAACCATCCAGAGTAATGGAACGTGCACAAAAGAGATGAAGAAACCAGAACAGACAGAGTGGAATGAAACAAACGAGGGTCAGGGGTGATGTTTGATAGAACAATAGCAGCAGAGTAGAAAATGAAGTTTATAGGACAGTAGTGAGACCTGGAGTGACGTATGATATTGAGACAGTGGCTCGGTCTGATAGATGAAAAGGCAGAGCTGGTAAGGAAGTGGCTCCTACTTAATAGAACAAGTAAGAGACTATTTTGTGTCTTCCAATTCTAAGGACAAACAGCCTTAGTCTTCTCCAATTCAGTATTATCTTTTTGGAGTTAAAAGGGAATATTTTTACCCACAGTTTTTCAGAGTGAGATAGTTTCTACAAATTTTAATAAATTTCTTGTGTGGAAGTTGGTTTCATGGTGAACACTGGCTGCTAAGACATAATTTCAAGGCATTTATTTATCTAGTGCAGCGTCTGGCTGTAATATTATGGCTCAATAAAGAAATACAAAAGCCATTCATATCTGTGTTGTTGGAGGCTGTGAAACAGATGAATCATTTGGTGTTACATTTTCATATCTTGCGAGGCTTCTGCAGTGTATTACAGGCTCTCAATTATTAAACGCTATTACACATTCAAATGACGGACATATAATTTCATTTCCAGTATAAGAAAGTCTGCATAATTTCGTCTATTACCAACATAATACAGGCTGTGTTATAAAATTGTTCATTTAACAAAGACATAAAAGCCCAACCCCCATCCCTGCTTAAGTCTGACCACATCATAAACTGAATAGTCGTGTGTATCTTTCACCAAAAGGGAATCATCTTCACTCACTGACTGATTAAACACACACAGCAGAGCTGATGAAAGCAACAGAGCGGAAAATGATGGCTGTAAAATGAACACAGGAACCCAGAGACGCTCCAGCGCACCAGTTCTATTGCATTTTAAAAAGCTGCAGAATGTCTTCATTTTTACCAGTTTAATCTTGAGATGGGATATTCTTTACCATGTTAATTTTTTTTATAAAGTACAGAAGAAATGGAATTTATACTCTCACCACAAACTTCAGGGAAAGTATTCAATACTTATTCTTCTCTTTGTATTAAAGTTGGTCTTGACTAAAAAATATCCTACTGGAAAAAAACTTAAGGTTAAAACAATGCCTTTATCCAGCTCTACTTTCAATTTTACAGTGTAATACACAGTATGCGACATTTGAATACGTTCATAGATACACTTTATAACTCAGCCATAAAGTAGTTTTAGACGAAGATCCTGACAAGTATAGTTGGTGACCCTTGAAATGCAGCCTTAGGTTCAATTGAACACACTAAGCTCACCATTGGAGAAATTGTGAGTGAGTGCTCTTGGTACCATGTCTTTCATATTTGGTCCTGTGTAGGACTGTAGATTTTTCCTGGGATTATATTCCTCCCTCATGTGTTGATTGCAGGGATTTTCCACCAATCCCTTGTATCATTGAGCTGTAGAAGATGATTGAATGAGTTACGTAAAGTTTTTCTTGCCAATTAAATGGTTGTAACTGCTTCTTAGCTATCTTTCTCTATATTTTTAGGAATACAATGAACATTTAGGCCATAGTTTTCACCTCATGTGCAGAAATGCTGCGTCGATCACTTACCTAATTGAGCCAGCAGTCTTTTTGAAACTTGTTTTCCCCCTTATCTCTGTAATGAGGCTATTAAACGGTGATCATGAGAAAGAATGTTTGACACCGAGATAATGAGATTCCTAAATCAGGATTTCAAGATAACACGAAAAACATGAAATGGCAACCACAGCCTCACACAGTAAACACACTGATGTGCTCAGGAGACGGATTCAGTTTGGAACTAAGAATGAATGATTCAAATTATAGGTCAAGACTCTACATGGAAGCACACCTCACTGAAGTAATCATATCTGCTCAGATATCCACCTGATATGATCTAGTATTACTCTCTCCTATACCAGTGACAAAATAGTGTACAACCTTATAGTCCTAGAAATGTATCGGCTTTATAAAGAATAGAGAAACATGGACTTCCTTGATCATCAATTCAACAACCTCACTTTATATAAAGTAGTAATGTGGTAGTACTGTAGTAACATTGTATAATAAATAGAAAAATATATTTTTCTGCAGCATTACATTAATATCTTGGATTATTTCAGGAATGGGGTTAAAGATGCAGAGGTTCTCTTTAGGGGAGACAAGAATGGACAGGATTAGGAATGAGGTGATTAGAGGGACAACACAGACAGGAAGATTTGGAGAAAAAGCTAGAGAGGCCAGATTGAGATGTTTTCAACGTGTTCAGAGGAGGGACAGTGGATACATTGGTACAAGAATGACCCTAGACATGGGGCTACCAGGTAGGAGACAAAGAGGAGATTGATGGATGCAGTGAGGGAGGACATGGAGGTAGTTAGAGTTGAGTATACAGAGGACAGAAGGAAATGGAAATTGTTGCCGAAAAAAAAAAATCGTAATTACTTATCAAGGTACCATGGTTAACATATTATTTTACAAATTGACAATTGATAATTCTTAGTTGTATTGTTATTGTGTTTCTATGAATAAACACAGAGAAGTGAGTTCTCTCACAGAATGCAGTTGGTCAATCCTAACTCTGTTTGTTTACGATTCAATAAGAAATCAATAGCTAGTGCAAACCTGAGAAAAGCACTAAATTAACAAGTTGATTGGTATTAGGGTTAAAAGGGAAGGATACAAAGGGCACATTGGGTATAAATTCTTCAGGAAGAGAAAAAAAACTCTTGGATGGGCAGTGAAATATCTTTGGGAAACTTATGACAGTTTCCCTGGGGAAATGCTTACTGACTTAAGAATGATTAATCATGTGAAATAACATTATAATTACTTGGTTTGTCTTCCATAGAAAACTGTTCAAGTTTTGAGTTTTAGAGCACACAGACAATGCTGCCAAAAAAGGAGCCAGAAGAGTCAGAAGAAAAGCATTTGTTTCCTGAATCAGTGGTCTCTATAAATTTGGAGAAAATACACAGAGGAATCATTATGTAACTTTTTTGTCCATAAACCTGACCCACTGGGACTTCTCTGTCAAATTAGCTTTTTTGGGAGATTCTCTAATGAGTCATAACAGAGGGTTGGAACGATGCACCTATGGGAAATATAGGTGAAGGATGTTCATAACAACCCTCCAAAAAGCCATAAGTGTCCAGACTCTCCCGTATCTCATGAATAATAAGCCTGAGATGTAAATGTAACGGCATCGCCTGAACCTCTGAGTTGCTCTAACAACACAATTATGGAGGATTTGCATTTCTAAAAAAAGTCATTAAAAATATATATCCGCATTTTTACTCCATATAAAAAAGCCAAACTTGAAGTGACAACTGCAGAGTAGCTCTGAGAGTTTGTGTGTGTGTGTGTGTGTGTGTGTGTGTGTGTGTGTGTGTGTGTGTGTGTGTGATGTTGAGAGGGAGCAGGTAAAGAGGAGTCATTCAAAGTGCTTTTCCACCATCTCTCATGCAACCAATTCCCTAGACATTACACTCAGAGGATTTCTTCTGCCTTCATGTAAAAGATGTTTCCTCTTTGAGAGAATCAACAAAATACACCCTGAATGGCATTAGGATGCTGCAGCTGCAGAGGAGACACTACAGAAAACAGTTCCCATCCCATCGTTAGTGTTGCCACAGCGCCTCAGGTGGTCAACGTGTAAAATGGCGAGACTGGCTGTTGTAGGGGTAAGACTGCAGCCAATTAGGGGATCCTCCATATTTTATAAAAACAACCCAAAACAGCTTTAGGAGGGAAGTGAGATTATTGTCGAAAGATAATAATATAATGAAGTTGTTTTTGTTGTTGTTCTTGCTCATAATTTAGTGTTATGGTAATTTTTATTATCATAATATCATCTTATGTCATAACACACGCTGCATTGCAGACAATAAAGTTAAAATGGCTAATGTACGTCATAAAACCTATCACAAAATATACAAATGAACACAGGCTACAAAATATAAGTCATTTCTGAGCTGCATTTTCTCTCCACCTCGTGGTGTGATCGCCCAACCCGAACTCATTCGTTTTGGAGAGGGAAAAAAAAGGAAATAATATCTCTATGTTTTGTGCAAATCAAGGGCAATTGTATGGCTTCTCATTTCCCTGTCTTTGTCTGGGCCTGAGGGGGCTTATGATAGATTTGTTGATTTTATCATTTATTGCGTGTGAGAGCTCTTCATATTTCTAATAAAGTCCTGTCCAAACTCTGTGATAACAGCTTATGTAATAGTCCATGTGCTGTCTGAACAGCCGCCCGTGCTCTATGTCTCCACCTACATCAACTTTTAATATGTTCATAAAAGGAGATTGATCCTGATTCCGCCTGGTAGTTTACAGCGTATCGATGTCTGCAGCAGTTACATTTCCTTAGAGTTACCTCTCCACGAGCTCCAGCTCTTCACACCTGAGGACTTTTTTGTATTGGAATTAGGTGTTTTGGGTATTTCGGGTTTAGGGAACGAGTTGGACACTTATGTCATTACTAACACACCAGTGTCCTTGGCAGCATGCTCCCCTGCTGGACTCTGCTGTCTAACACAGATGGGTCAAATGTGTGTTTGAACTCAGGCAGACTGGCTACTATACTGTTGCTATAATGGGCCTTATCTGACAGAAGGATTAGTGTTCAGCAGAGCAAGAATACCATTTAGCCGTGGTCCGCTGGGAGAGCACTAGGAACCCCATGTGACGCGCATTGGCTTTGTGAACGCTCGGTAAATGAAAGGAAACAGCCGAGCGGTGGCTTTGCTTCGTGACTACAGACTATGTTCATTAAAATTAAGGCAGTGCAGGGACAACCTAAGTCAGCTAAGGCTCATAAAAGACAGAACAGTGGAGGTCATTGAGTTGAGTGTGGCGTAAATCAGTGGACTCCAACCCTGGTACCAGTTCGTGTGTGAATTGGTGCCGAGTCGCAGAAAAATAATGTCCACTTGATCCATACCCATATCAACAAAAGAACTGACCAATAGAATGGCTAGGATTCCATCATCAATGATGCAACTATATTGGATTAGGAAATATTTTTTTATTACAATAAACCCAAAATAATACAGGGTCATTGATACAAGATTCTAACTTTTTATACCAGTCTGGCAGCAGGAAGTTATAGGCTTAGTGTACTTGGTGCACAAAGGGAGAAATCCTTGTTGTGCCCATGCACAGTTAATTTGGGTGGGAAGTTTGTAGGTAGGAAAATATTTCAGAACACCGGACATTTCATTTTATTAAAGGGTATTTATCTGCCACAACTATACGACGGTCCATGAAAAAAGTACCAGACATTTAACCGGTCTGTGGTGAAAAAAATGTTGGGGAACACTGGTCTAAATAATAAGCTTTACTTGGAATAAAATTAGAGTTAAATCAAGGTAAATCATACTCCTCTAATTACTGCTTGTTTGTGGTCATGACCTTGCAACCAGGGGTCACAGTGCTATTAAAACCAGGCAAAATTAGTCTTGGTAAATAATTATAATAAATAAATCATGAGTCAGTGTAACTACTCTAGTCCACTGACCTCTTATAAATCTGCTCTTTGTTGACGTACATACAATGTGTAGTAAAGGGAGTAAAGTGTGTGGTAAACACCAGAGGACACAGGGATATGATATAGAATCTTAATATATTTTTGCTATGAGAAAAGTCGTGTCTTTCCGACAATTTACACTGAATTGTCAACAACGCAGGAAGATGAAATGTCACACCAGTGTTATCCTGAACACAGCAGACGACACACGTAAACCGACATCATAAACACTGGCACTTACCTTGGCAACAGAAAGTAACTCTCAACCTCTGTATTTAAATATAAATATTTCATAAATCCCCAGCCAGTCTAAAGAGAAGCCATTACATAAGCAGAGCTTCAGCCAACAACGCTACTGGTGTGGAACTGACAAGTGAGTATAGAAGCTGGCCTTTGTTTGACCTTGGTGTCAGTTGCCTTCATCTGAAGACGGCGGAGAACTGAGTCTTCCTCCTCACTTCCTCAGCCTTTATCTTGACTCCAACAGAGAAGCTATGCACTGAACCGAGATGTAAAGGACAAAACGTATTTCTCTTCAATGGGGACTTACGTTGACAATGTGTTCTCATTACTATGCATTACACACACGAGTATTTTAACCTCCATGGCCATTGTCCAGCCAGGACCAAATTAAGACAAACACCATCTTCAACAGAATGGTAAGATGGTGTTAAGTATGAGATGGACATTCATCTTCATCTTCAGCTGAATCCATCTCTTTTTGATGAATTTTGGAGTAAAAAACTAAAGAACATAAAAGGGTCCTTTCTGTCTGTTCTGTTTAGTTCATTATTATTTGAAAGAAAAAAATACTGATAACAACCTGGAATGTGCAGGAGTTCATGATTTTGTCTTTAACATTCTTTTGATCTTAACAAAAGTGTCAAAATTCTGGGAATTCCAAAGTTTGGCAACTTTGCGTAGGAAATTACGTTGATGGAAATCTAGAGGAATTACCAGGAATGTATTGAAGTAAAACAAACAGAAAAACTAAAATATTTACACATGCTTGTATATGATTATTAACAGTATTTCCTGGCATAACTTCCTGTGGCGTTTCCAGAAATTTACCAAAAGATATTGCCCCTTTGCAACCATAATATTAACTAAGTCTTTTAAAGAATCTGTTCCTTTTTTCTTTGTCTTCTGTGATGTCACAGCCTCTCTATTTTTTTACCGATATACCAGCAACTTTACTTCCACTAATACATAGGAATAGATATTGTTTTTACTGTTTTTCATGTTTGTTTGTTTATATTCAGTTTCCGTGCATGTCCTCATTTCCCATCTCACCGCCTGCCACAAATTTATGTTGTTTACTTCTGACCCAGATGAGGTTTGCAGCTTTTATTGCTCTGATATCATGAGTGGTAACTCCCGTAGGTAGCTATTGATTCCACAGGCTTGATGAGTCAATCATCCTTATGCTGTATATACTGGGTGCTATTCCGAAACTTTTCTGTTCCACTTCTTCTGCTGAGTCCACACTACACGGATCACATGTGAGCTTAAAGTTTTTCCAGTGTATTATGGCAATAGAAGCTCTTCATACGCAGTAGTGTGTGTTCTCCTGAAGTGGCTGCTGTCATTAGATACAAATCAAAAGCTACAGTCACATTAGCATATCTCTTATGCAGAAGACGTGAATCTTACCATACACTGTAAGACAGTGTCACATGTAGCTTCTGTTCTGCCTACTTCTTCTTTTGATGTAGTTCCACAGCATCAATATATGATTTTCTTTTCCCTCTACTGAAACACAGATTGGCTGTGGATAAGAAACTTCCATGGATGCTGTCAAAGAAAAAAATTGAAATCACTCTCGACATTAATTTCATTTGATCAGACGGAAAAAAACAAAACAAAAAAAAACAGGTCCAGAATGCACTTTGCAGCAGCAAGTAATATAATAACGTCTACCACAGAGTCCTTGTCTGAGCTGAAACCACTCAAAAACACCATTCACCATTCAAGTGCCTACTACATACAATTATCAGAATCTGTGTTTTTCCTCAGTCTAACTTAATTTCCCTGAGGCGTTGTACTGTCACAGTGTGGAGTCTCTTATGTTTTTGTCTGTCCCTGTGGGCTCCAATGTCCCTTGTGAAACAGCAACCTCATTGTTGTAACCTCATTGTTGATTTTTGGAGTTACACCAGGAGGGGCAGCATGATCTTGTCTCGAAGTACACATCAGAGACACTTTTTTTGTAAGTAATTTGTTTTTTTATTTATTTTAATATTTTTATATGCTACACAACTCCTCTCAATAATTGAACCTTGAAGCTTGTGTTGACGTCCTGACACGACTCAGCAGATGGTGCAGGGCCAACACTTCACCCCTCAGACATAGAGGCAGCACGCAAACACAGATTGAAGCACATATGGACGTGGAATATTGTTTAGAGGGAGCTTGTCGTGTTGATCCATCAGTGCAACTCAGGACAAATATCAGATTCATTACCAGACCTCCTCCCTGTGTGCTTTCTCGACAGGAACTTCACATTTCCTTTTGACAAAGACTGATGCTTGACCACAAATGATTGATTGCATTAATTGCTGCATCACACATTGTGTGTGTGTGTGAGAGAGAGAGCTCCAAAATGTTAATGTATTGGCCAGTCAATTTAAACATCATAATGCAGCTTGTGACCTCATCAGGCACATTCTCCAGACTGTTTTTTAATTATCAAGGTTAGGCAGAAAGTAAAATGTATTTTCAAATGCTAAATATTAAAATTTTTCAATACTTTAGTACAGTGTATAACCCTGGAGTATTGAGAGAGCAGCATGGATTCTTCAAACAGTATAACACAGCACTGTCAGCCTATTCCTATTATGGTTTAGAGACACTAGCAATAGGTAGAAAACAAGAAGCTGAGCTGGAGGTGGAGAACTTAAAGATGCTGAGATTCTCTTTAGGAGAGACAAGGATGGACAGGATCGGGAATGAAGGCATTAGAGGGACAACACAGACAGAAAGGTTTGGATAAAAGCTAGAGAAGCCAGATTGGGATGGTTTGGATATGTTCGGAGGAAGGACAGTGGTTATATTGGTGCAACAATGATCCTAGAGATGGAGCTACCAGGTAGGAGATGAAGAGGAGATTGATGGATGCAGTGAAGTGAGTTCGAATGAGATTGAGGATACAGAAGACGGGGCGAGATGGAAATTGTTGACTCACTGTGGCAACCCCTAGAAAAAGGGACAAGCTGACAAGAAAAGAAGAAGACTTGTCAGCACTCATTCTCCGTGGCATTCTTTTTATGTAAGCTAGAGGGCAGTATTGAAAAACAGTGGATACAAAAAGTAAAAGATAATGTAGCAAAATTTTGACCACACTATATTGTCCATGACTAAAGCGTAAGCGAGTCCAGAAGTCCTTCAGTAATCAAACCCTGAAGAAGGTCTTGTCTATAAACATTGTAATTGCTGTTTTGATTAGACCGAGTGTCTGGGAACAAACGCACTGCCCCAGTGAATACATGTTAATGCATAAATAATTCAACTCTCTTTTACACAGCAATTAGATGTCTGTACCGGTAATCATCACTCTATTTGTCGAGCAGCACATGCTTGAACAGATTATTGATAAATCCTATTACTGCAATGAAATCCTAGACAAGCAGGACTTTAAAGGGAGGTGCTCCCTCTGGTGTAGTCTGTGTGTGATGTCCTTGGTTGTTCAAGGCTCCATGTTTTCATGCTTAAACGCTTTTTGTTTATTGTTGTTGATCTGTCTTTTGAGCTTGATTTAAATCGTATAAATGTTCTTCAGGGCCTAATACAATACATATCTGTCCTGGAGTCACTGGAGAGATATTACATCAATCACTCCATTCCACTAATGCAGTTTTCTGCAGCACCATAACCAAGAACTCCCCCAGCAGATGTTGGCCAACACCCAACGCCAATGAGTGAAGTCTCAAAGAGTGCACTTCATTAATTTCATCAGTTTGCTGCTCTCCTCGGAGGGGGAGAGGGATTGCACAGCATTGATTAGTAGTAATTAATATTGACTGTGATTAATCTAGCAGAACAAGGCTAACCTATTAGAGCTTAGGTGACGGCCATTAGGAAGTTTCTTTGAGTCTCTGTGTACGATATGGTCCACAGTGGGACAGAAAGCAAAGACAGTCAACTGATCTCTATGTTAAAGCATAATTTGTAGACATTTACGAGGAAAAGGGAGTATTTCCATTTTTTTGCTTTCCAGTAATAGTTTGAGTAAACCATCCACTAGGAAGCACAAGCCAGAGTTTTTTTTTTTTTAGTGCCGGTCTCAAGCTCAGATAAATGGTGAGGGTTCCGTCAGGAAGGGCATCTGGTGTAAAACTTTGGCCATATCATAGATCCGAGACAACAAAATCATTTCCATACTGAAGTACAAGGGAGAAGAAGAATATGATAGTTTAAATCTATGTTACTTGAATCAAATTAGATTTTATCAAGATACTTTAACCTTTTTTCCCAATTGATTTGATATATACATGCCACAATTTGCATTGTAAGAATAAGCAAAACATGTTTTTTATTTTCAAGATATTTATTTCTTTAATTACTTAAAAAAAGTAATAGTAATTAAATATCTTTACCAGCATTTTAGTAAACACTAGCATCTGAAGCTTCTTGAGGCATATTTTTCAAATCATATACACATTAATCATGGGCACCAGGCTGAACAAAAATGACGTCATGTGACCGATCTGTTGGTCTGTACCCAGCCATCAGGAAACTCTGTTCTGGAGGACTGCATGCAGTTATCAATTCAAATAAATCCTGTTGTAGTCCCCACTCAGCCAGCGTGGCAGAATTAGACGTTGAGTCAGGAGAAGCAGTGGTGTATGTCCAGCCATTACTTATGCTCTGGTAATTTGATTATACAGACTGCGGGGAGCATGTTGTGCCACGGTCCCGTGGATGAGAAATATCAAATTAAAAATTGCAATTGACAGGCCGTCCATATGTCAGTGTGCAGCGTAAGGTGTTTGTGCTGACGGTCCCCTCTCCTCAGTCCCTCCACTCAGACATCTGTGCTGTCAACAACCAGCAGAACCTGCACAGCAAACAGCAGAGAAGCACTTGTTTACTTCTTTCTCGTGAAACCATTTGAAAAGCAAAGCCAATGTAGCAGACTAACGCGGCCATCCATCAGTGCCACCATTTTTGACCTTTCTTGTCAAGATGCTATCTGTAATAAACTCCAAAATGTAATTAGGTAAGAGAGTGATTTAATGTAAATGAAATCAAGCTATTAACAGAAAATGTCAGAAGAATAAAAATCAAATCTCATCTGTCACAACCTACTGAAAACCCACCATGGGAGACAATCCATCACTTGAGGCAGTGATGAAAGGTTGCTACAAAAAAAAAATTCTACTTCTTATTCCTTTCTTGATAAAGTGGACTTCAGTTCCAAACCTAAACTTCATCGTGACATCAAACACAGGACTGCAACTGTTTCATTTCAGGTTCTAGGTTCAATTTAATTTCTATTTTCATTAATTCATCCAAGGGTTCTTCAGCTCTGACTACTGGGTAGTTCAGTACTTCATCCCAAAGATACTATACCACCTGTATTCAGTATGTTACTTGGTAAGAGAGGGTTGCAAAAATGAACTGTTTTGTTCCTCTCCGACGACCGCAACAAAGGTATATAAAGGCATATTGGCAGTTGGTGGTCTAATGGTTAAGAACTTGGGCCTGCAAGGCTTTGAAATCGGTTCGGGTTCAAATCCCCCTACCGCCATGTTATCACTGAGGTGGCCTTAGCATGGTATGGCTGAGCTCAATATGGTGATGGGTTAAATGCAGAGGCATAATTTCCTGAAGGATATTCCTGAGGGATTAATAATGTTCTTGTATGTATATGTGTATATATATATATATATATTTGGGAATTTTGGGGATGCTTTAGTTTAATTATTAATAATAATAATAATAATTAATGTTTTTATCTACAAGTACGTCAGCATTTATTCCTTCATCTTCATCATCACCATAACATCATCTCCATCGAGTAATTATCAGTGTTATATGAAGCAGACTTGGGTCTGCAAGGTCTCCGGTTCAAATCCCCTACCACCAAGTTACCACTGAGGTCCACTGATCATGGCACCGTTCCCACTCACTGCTCACTGTTCACTTTGGTGATGGGTTAAATGCAGCGGTCACATTTCATTGTGTGTAGCGGTGTGAAATGTGAAACACAATGTCCCAATGACAAGGAGTTTGCTTTCCTTTTCCCTTTACTTCCTTTCCTCCAAACATAGTAGTTCATAGTTAGTTTGCAAAAACACTAGCCTTTTAAATTGCAACTGAACCGAAAAAATATGTCATTATTGTTACTGGATTTTTTGGGACAAGGGAATAGTTAAATCAAAGTATTAATGTTGAATTAATACTCAGATTACAATCTTGTATTCCCATTGTACTGGGCCTGCACCAGAAGCCATGACATGGTGGATCAACATGTTTTTGTGAGTGTGCCTATCATACAGAGATTACATCTGCGGAGTTTGTTGTTCTGGTACTGTCTCATGCATCCTCCACAGCTACAGCAGCTGCAGAGTGAAAGTCAAAGGGTGTAAATAAACACAGTTGCCGCACACTGCACTACTCAAGACCGGCGTCAATATAGTTCTGACATTTTGCTTTGATTGTTCTCAGGCTGACAGAACTTGGTCTGCATGTTAATTATTTACAGCTCTCTCACTGTTCAGGTCAATAATTAACTGACAGCCAGAATAATCGTTAAAACCACGGTGGAGTGCTGTATGATGACTGAATCCATCATTTAGTCTGATATATGTGCCGAACAGACCGAGGGCTGATGTATGATGTTTGATTTGATGCACAGTCTGTTTGAGTCTGAAGAAAAAACGCAGTTTGAGCCAAGTGTTGGTGAGCATCTGTGTAAAAAGACTCTGTGCATGTGTGTGTGAAGACAACGCTGCCTCAGCTCTAAACACTGAGTGATGCGTCTGACAAAAAATGTGCCCGCCAGCTGCTTTCTCTTTTCTGTCTGTGCTCTCTCTTACACACACACACACACACACACACAAGCACACACATGCACACTGCTCCTTCACGTCTACATATGCTAGAAATTCAACATGAAGCAAGTGGAACGAAATAACTTGTTTTCCTCTGACACAAAACAGCATTATTTTTGTTACGGCGTCTGTGGAAAAACGAATGAGCTATGAAAAGGAACAACATCCGCGTGCTTAATATTCAACTGGTTGAAGCAGTGAATGTAACTTGTTAGACTGAATATAAACTTGATGACTGTGGAAGATATTAGATTCGTATAAAGAATATAAAACATTTCCTTTTATTCAACTGTGTTGTTTTACATCGGATTTTGAGTTTTCGTGAATTTCCTGCCCATGCGTTAACTTGATGTTTTGAAATGTCAGGAAGAAACATTGAAGTTGAGCATTCAGTCAAGACCAAATAGTTAAGTTTGGAAAAGGGGTGTCAAACTCAATTTCACCACAGGTCAGAATTAAATATTGGCATAAGGTCATGGGCCAAACTCAATATAAATTAATGCCAATCTGCATTTTTTTCCCTTCTTTCTAGATAATAAATATTGTTTTTTTGTATGGAAACATTGCATCTGGAACAGCCAAAGCTCTGTCAAAAATAATTCACACATCAGTGATATTTGATTCCTATTCTTTCTCTTTTTACTCTTTTTAAATCATTTTTAATGTAAATCGACAGAACAAAATGGATGTGCTATAACAAAAGCATGCATTATTTATATAGCAAATACTGACAGTACATAAGGTTAACAGTACGTGCTGGTGGGCCAACACTAGTACACATTTGATTTTGATTGTGGGCCAGTTATAATAACACTGAGCTTGTTCATTTAATCTGAATAGTATCGGTTCACTCACAATCAGAGTATTTGGAAGTTATCGTTGCAGCAGGTTTGATAGGTGAAAGTGGACAAGAAACCCGAGTTGAATCTTGACTGAGGTTTCAGTCCTTGCTATGAGATAGATAGATAGAATTTTATGAGTCCCTCGAGAGTATCCTTCTGGAAATCATGGTGTTTTGGGAAATTATGAAGGCTGTGTTCCTGTTTAGTGAGACTATTTTGTTACGATTGATGTAGTGAACCCCTCTATAAAATGATTGCTGCTATAGCATTTGATAAGTTGTTCACATTTAACACCATCTTGTGACATATGCCCGCTGCTCAGGGGAAGTGATAGTTTTGTGCTGCAATTTAGAGGCAAGAAGAAAACACTCCAGGAGAAAGTCTGGAGATGTGTGGAAAAGTTTAAAGAATGACTGGGAAAAGAGCCCAGGAAGTCAATGCTGCTGCTAAAATATGGACATGAAGCTGTTGAGAGGATAAACACCTCTTGCTCCGTCCCCTAGGCCCGTCTGATAACACCGGTCAACGGAGGCTGTTTTCAGATAAGACACAGCATACACACAGAGTTACATCATTTCTGTTTACGGCCAGAGAAAGAATAATAACATCTACTAAACTTCAAACTAAAATCTTTGAAGTTCCAGGTTGCAGCTTTAATAGAACATTATTGACTGGCCATCAAATGAAAGAGATACACCCCTGGTTTCTAAAACACTGTTACTATCCTAACAGTTGCTTGTTATCATGGGGAAACATGGGAAAACATATACAATTATGCACTGATAAGAGTGACGTTAATTAAAATGGGCAGCATCTGTATCCCTAAAGATGATTTGAACCATTTGACTCCCTTTTCAGGTCCTAACTTTTCACAGTGCAGCAGTGATGGGTGATAACTATCGGAAATGTTTTTTTATGGCTTGTCAGTCAGGTAGCCGTCACACAGAGGTGAGGTCAAACCAACAAACTGGAACACTGGCGTTTTCACCTGAAAAACTTGTGTCATCACTGTTCACAGAAGATAAGCTTCAAAGTTTCTTCAAAATCCGTACAAAAAATAAAAACCTTGGGTTTTTATAAATAAAATAAGATCTCAGTGAAGGGTTAACCTGATAATCGGTTTGTCGGTTTCCTTCCTGCTTAAATTGATGGTTTATTAAACCCCAACTGCACTATCTTGTGTAATTCAACGGTTGATGCAGAAAGCTGTTATTTGTACGACCCCTCAGTACAGATGAGCCTTGCTTTACTGATTTTGAGTTAAAGGACATTTTTCCAGCTTAGTTCACTGTGAACGATTTGTCTTGTCCATTTTAATAAACGCATGTTTTGTTTACTTCTGCCAAAGTGCCTCCCACCATGTGACACATTGTTGCTTTCCTGATAATTATGAGTCGCGCTTTTTGTTGTGCATAGAAGACTAAAAGCTGCCATTGTGCCAATTGATTTACGGGCGTGTGGCGGAAAATTACCCCTGGCCATGGCAGCAATAAAATGGAAGAGTGCAGTGAGGAATGCTGTCCTTCTGGTCAACAATAAACGATGACAGTGACATAGACTTGACTTGGTTCAGCTTGGATTTTCAGAAGAAGCTCAAATATGGAGTGAGTGACTCATCACATATTCCTGTCTGAAGTAACTGTATTCATTGGACATTACTGCAAAATTTTGACAGCTGTTGTTTCACTGTTCTGGTATTGAAATGAGGTCAACAACTGTTGGATAAAAAGGGTAATACTGTATTGTCGAACTGGTGGAGGAATAAGTTTTTAACAAAAGGTTCACACACTGTTTACCATGTTCGTGGAACTCAAGAAAAGGTTGTTTCATCAACAACAGTTTCGTTGTTTTTAGCTCCCATTTTGAATTAACTTTGGGACATTGGGGAGACCAATGTCCTGCAGCTGCTTCACATGCGCATGGCCCAAAAATCTTGCATACCAATGTCGTCATTCCACATGTCGCAGGGTCGTCAATCCCAGGCGTAACACCCTGAGACAGAAACTGGTTCATCCCAAAGACAAAATTCCTAGGACCCAAGCTGGACAATGTGGTTCATTTTTAGTGAGGAGTGTGCGGACGTCTAAATTTGGGAGACCAAGGACGGCTTACTTCTCAGGTCAGGACTCAGACGTCCACCTACACTTGAAGGCTACCAATCAGCCTTTTGAGGACCAAGACGTTCAAATCTTGACCAGGGAAGACAGATGGTTTGAGAGAGGTGTAAACAAAGACATTTTTGTCAACCTGGAAAAAACCATCCCTCAACAGAGGTGGTGGTTTGAGACACAACCTTTCACCCACTTACAAAGCCCTTTTTGGGAACAATACCCAAAAGATTCCAACCTCAACAACCAGGTTCACACATCAGAGAGATCCTGACAATGACGGTAACGACCCAATGACTGGTATCACACTTCACACGTAACCCCAGGTCCACCCAACAGGAGAGACATCAAGCACCCCTTTCTCCTCACTCACAGAAAATAACTTCTGTTTCTCCCCACTGACAGTTAGAACTGAAGAAGCCTCATGGATGAAAGCTGAAATGTTTTACAAAAGAACTGTATGTCCAGTTGCCTAACTTTAACCCTTCAGGATGCATTGTCCAACTGGGGGTAGTGACACACCTTCTTAGAGGTTTTTTATTAATATCCTGTGCTGTGATCCAGTAGTTTTCAATGAACTGCACTCACGGAGTTAAATGTAAACTAGCCAAAGCAGCAGAAGGGGACAGTTTTACAGCTGCAGATAAAATATCTGCATAGAGGTCGAGTCTGTTACTCACATTCTATGACAAAATATAGCCACGGTCAAGGAGATTGTCTGGCCCTATTATTTTCTGTCTGTTTCTGTCATTGGACACATTTATTTTGCACAACAAGGCATAAATCTGACTTTGCGTTATTACTGCTGCCTGGTAAATGTTCATGACTACATCTGGCACAGTCGAGTCACTGTGTCCACAGGAGGTGCCAATGATAGGTTGAACCTGCAGTAATATATACATATGTTAGCATAAGCAGGTTTTTTTTATATCACCATAATCATAGTAATCATAGTGCTCTGTGATGCAATTTATATATGTGCTAAGTCTGGGATGAAATATGATTTTCGATCTCATTTTTACACGGAAAAAACGTCTCATATCTATAAATAACGTGAAACTACACTGAATTCTCACAATGGAATTGGATAGCACCTTAGCGCTGTGCTTACTAAGCTTGTTCCTCTTTAGCGTGCGTCTCTGGGGCAGTAACTCTATGCCCCCTCTCTTATCTTATCACACGGGTGCATTCAGCGCTGTGGTACACAGCAGAGGTCACCTTGGTGCTTTTAGAGATGCAGACCGTCCTCCAGAGAGACCTGTCACGACGCGGAGGTGCTTGCTGCTGCAGCAGGGCAGACGAGACAAAGCCTTGAATAAAGGCCTCTTGGAATATCCACAAATAAACTTTAATTCTGGTACATTATTATCGTTAAATGAAACAGTTCTGGACAGATTTTCTTTTGACGATTCATCTGACGTAGATTTACAGTGAAGAAAAATGGTGCCAATGTTCCAAACTTGTGAACAGCACCACCTCCGTACAAATTAATAACCGTAGGGAAGATAAAGTTTTATAACACTTATTTAGAATTCCTGTCTTCTGTGGGAGAGAGAAAAGACAAGGTTTGTTAAATCATAAGTAAGTAAAAGTGTAAATGTATTTGTTACAAATTGACTCAAATTTTTATTATGTAGGCTTATAAAAAGTCAGATTTATTAAAAAAATGGGAAAATAAATAAATTTTCTCTCAGTTGTTAATGTGATGTTTAGCAGTCATTTACTTAACTTTTCTGTCCAAGCACGGAAATACACTTGGTCAGTCGTCTTTATGGGACAAACAAGGAGCATTTTCTGTTTATAAGCTGGTGGACTGTGGCCGTCATTTACTTGTATGTTAAAAACAGAATGCTGTTGGGTAATTACTGTATCTAATACAGAAACAGAGAGAGAGCACAGAGAAGAGAATGAGGTTGCGACAATCGCATCTGTTTTTTTCCCCTCTTCCAGTTAATTAACTTAATAAATCTCAGTGCCTGGCACTACTGGAAATAGAAGCTTATGTGTTCCTATTGATTACCATGCTCCACATGAGATAGCATCATTGACACGCCGAGAGGAGAAGGAGATGTTGAGTTGACGCCTCCACACCAAGAATAACAAGGCCCAGCTCTGAGCATGGTTGTTTGTTATAGCATTTTCTTAACAAGTTGTCAGCGCCTCAACAAACTGCACAGATTGAGCCTTACACTTATTTTACAAGCTTCCTGAATTACCCTGTACTCCCCGTCTCTGGGGAGGATGTGGATGAATTCGCACATATCCTGCCTGTACTCTCAGTGAACTATTAAAGTAACACCTTACATCCCTGTTAATTCAGCGGACAGTGATACATGCTGAAGATTGCTCAGCTGGTAATGGGAATAATTAAGACAAAGCCACGTGTCCTGTGAGATAGCAGCAGGATTGATTTAACGCAATTTAAAGGGTAACAGAGGGATTTTCCTCTGCATATAATGTGCTTTTTCCTCATGCCAATGGAATTTGAAGCAAATGTTCCTGATTGACTTTCACTCAGTGGAATGTCGTGATCTTTCTAAAGTGACAAATATTCCCAGTGGACACTGAAAAATTGTCCTCGGGGCTTAGCCACTAGATAGAAATTGAAAATCTATAAACTTTCAACATGTCCCCTGGATCAGAGTAGGCTGTTACTGAGGTTCATGATACTGAGTGGCCTGATGTGTCCGTGTCTTGCTAAGTGACCTTGTGAAGTGAAAAACATTGTTGACACAAGGATACAAGGTGTCATCCTTTTAAATCCTTCATTTATGAAAGAAAGCAAACTCCTTGTCATTGTGACATTGTGATCCACACCGCTGCACACAACAAAATGTATACTCTGCATTTAACCCATCACCAAGGTGAACAGTGGTCAGCTCTGAGTGTCCAGGGAGCAGTGCGTGAGGAAGATGCAAAGTCCAGTTCCATAACAGCTAGACCACCACAGTCCCAGCAGAACATGTCCTCAGGCATTATGGTCTTTTTAAAACACAAGTAAACATTAATGAGATAAATAATGTCTAACTCAATGTCTGAATCAATTTTTGTCTCTTTGAACTTATTCAAGGCATTCTACAAGACATTTGTTTCAATTATTTACTCCATTTACTGCAACATTTCAATGTTTTTTTTTTACAATTGTCCACCCTGGCTGTTGAGGAACCCATTTCCATTAGATAGATTTATTTCTAGATGAGTTGCAGTTGTGGCGACAGTTGCTGTTCATTGTTGATTTGATATATTTTTTTTTGTTTTGTTTCCCGCAGTTTGAAGTTTTTCTTCTAACTACAGCCATATTCTGTTATTTAACTAACCTTTTGTTTATGTTGTAAATACATTTAAATCATTTCAACTGAGACCAACTGTGCAAAACTTTGTGTTTTCTAACTATACCATGTGTAATTGAACTTTAGAAAGTTTTATTGAGAAAATGTATACATTACACACATAAGACAGGTAATTTGAACGATTGTGTTTCAAGACCTTTTAAAAATAATTAAAAATGTGTTTTACGGTCATGTCTCTACAATACAGTTGACGGCACTTTAACTTTAAGTGAGTTGTCGCACTGTTAAGTTTTCTTTCTTGTGTCTCACAGTGTCTCATCACTGGACTGTAGACAGTGTACAGACATGAGTGTTGTATGTGTTGAATAACACTGAAGACACTGAGGACTTCAAACTGTCTGTCAACACTGATGTGTTTACAACAGTCCTTTTGTGCTTGCAAAACAAAAGTTTTTTGTTTGTTTTTTTTTTTCATGTACGTTTTTTTTTTTTTTTTAATGTTTTGTGACCAACTCACCTGAATCCTTGAGATTCTTTGTTCTGGTCTTTAAGGAATTCTTCACATGATTTTATTCTTTTCATTTATTTCTCATAACATTTATTCTTCTCGTGTCCTTGCTGTGCAGACAGCTTCGTGCTCTCTGTGTAAACAGGGAATGTTATACAACCCTCCGTTTGTTATACAACCCTCCGTCATCCTGTTAACTAATGTTCAGTTCTTGGGACTCAGACACAGTGGTATCTTTTGTTTGAATTCATAGAAATATTTCTTTTAGTTAGAATAAATAGTTAGAAATAAATCTGAACCAATTGGGTCAAGAATATGCTTCTTTTCCCGCTTTTGGAAAAGAATGCCGCATAATCAGAAAAGAAACCAGTGTCTGTTTATTTTAGATGAACAAGCAGTCTAAATAGCTGTGTCTGAATGGATTTCAACTGCACACTCACCTGGAGTGTAGTAAATAATATAAGGAGACATTTAGATACCCTAAATAAATAAAAAATGTAAAAAGCCTCTCTTTAACATGGGTGCTTTTAG
This sequence comes from Paraplagusia blochii, assembly GCA_016785265.1. Classification (NCBI taxonomy): domain Eukaryota; kingdom Metazoa; phylum Chordata; class Actinopteri; order Pleuronectiformes; family Cynoglossidae; genus Paraplagusia; species Paraplagusia blochii. The sequence goes on along the minus strand of JAFBJS010002042.1, from coordinate 36,038 downwards.
ATTCAGCACAAATGCAGCCACTCTCCTGAAACCCGGATGCCAAAGATAATGGACTCAAAAGTCAGAATGTTAAAAGTATTTTTTTTTTTTACAGATATTTGCATGAAATCCCACAAAGCTTTTTATCTTTGAAAGCTTAATGGGGAATATAGCAGTTTGTTCTATTGTGCATGAAAGCCCAGAGCTGATGAAGAAGTGATATGTTCTGTCTGCTCTGTTTCTGTGAGTAGTTCGTCCTCTCTTTGCATCTGGTGTTTTTAGCCTGGTCTTCAGGGGGCTGTGCTCCTGGTAGTGCCTGGGTTTGACAGGGAAACACCTGATGTTTTCATTAACTTGCACTCAGCTTGTCTGCAGGGTCCATGATACCTTCTGGACCTCAACCCTGTACAACTTTTGCAGCTGAAAATCTGCCTGGGAGAGTTCAATCACACACCCTGCATGGTGCTAAAATGCCCTTGGAGGGATACACTATAGAGTCATAGGGAGGATTAGAGTGTATGTCCTGAGCCACTGAGGGAAGCCGTTTATAAAATGCATACCCTCCAGTTGTTTGTGTAGAGAAATAAGTCCAGTAAGGCCACCACCTTTGGAGGTTAACCTTCAAATTACACATTTTATCAGATGTGTGTGTTAGTTGTGTGATTCTGTTGAAGGATGTTAGGCTCATAATTATAATTTAACAAAAAAGATGCGTTGTTTGTTTTAAATTATTTATATGTTTCAGCCCAATTAAATGAAATAATTTAATTCTCTCTGTAGATCAGATGATTACTGACAAGACAGTTCTGGAACAAAGGTAGTAAAGTAGCATAGCAAAGGAAGGAATAGCATATGATAGTATTACACCAGTGGGTAAGAAATAAATGGTGTAGGAAGCCCCTTGCCGCACAGTATAGGAAGGGTCATGCAGTATAGTACTGTAACTGACATTAAGGAATAGTCTGCTGTAGTGCTGTAGTATTGTGTAGTAAAGTATCGTCCTGTATATTACAAGGTCCTGGCTATGGTATAGTGACCATTGGCATGACACTGCACAACAGGGGTCTCCAACCCGTCACTCGCCTCACCCTTCTGTGATGCTCTCCAACCGACATGATCTTCTTTCTTCTTCTCCTTTCGGCTTATCCAATTTTTCAGGGGTTTCCGGAGCAAGTCAACAATTTCTATCTCACCCTGTCCTCCGCATCCCCAATTCCAACTCCAACCACCTCCATGTCCTCCCTTCCCGCCTCCAAATCTTTACTTAATTAAATTTGACGCTCAAGTGTTGCGGCATTCCCTATACAAAAACTGTAGCGCTCCGATAGACCCTGTCACTGTTTCCATAGACATATAAAATTATTGGAAAATTAACCATGGCTGATAAGGACGAGGAGAGAAAAAGACCGAAAAAGTTTGAAGTTTGGGACCTTATCACACTTCGAAGTTCAGAAAGTATAGTACAGTCTGTCTACTGTAGAATCAACTGTATTTTCTGAATCCATTATAAAAAAAATGTTCTGAACCAGGCTGACAGATGAGCATGGAGATGACTCAGTAATAGGAAATTATAATACTCTATGACTCTATGCCGTGTCATCTAATTGGCTCAGACTAAATACGTTAACATCTAGAGACATCTGTGTGTCGCAGAATGACAGGTTAACATTTGTTTTGTTATTGCATTTTGTTTCAACAGTATAAAAGTTAAAAATTTTATATTGGGAGCGAGGTCTTTGAATAAAAGATCAAAGTTTTTTCCTCCAATGTTTTCACACCAAATTTCTGTTGTTTATAGAGTTCTGACAGAACAACTTTATTCAGTTGGTAGGTGTAAAAATAAGCTCTGAAAATAAATCTTACAAAAATTAGCAGCTCTAACTAGGTTTTATATAGAAAAGATAGCTCGCAAGGGAAAAGTTGTAAGTTGCTCTAAGGTAGTGTGTTTGCTGGGCAATGAAATGACGATGTTGGTGGTGTTATTGTACATGTTGTGTGTCAGTACTGACAGTTTACACACGTCTGACTTGAGCAGAGACTGTCGTATGACACACTTGTCTGTATGGGGCGGAGAAAAAAAGAAGTCAGACATGAATTTGAATTTCCTGAGTGACAGGGACTTGAGGTGAGCAGCAGGGCACTGGTCCCTGTCACTACCTCCACGGGAGCAACAGTATCTGGGGTTTGTCAGTGTGGCAGTGACACAGTCAGGGAGGAGGTTTACAGACTGGTTTACATTCAGTTAGATTTGTTTGTTGTTGTTTCAGCCAATGGAACATTGGATTATTTAATTCTGCATCTCAAAACCAGCCACTAGGGAGCGCAAGAGAGTTTCTTTCAGTGCCAGTTTGTCAGGGTTGCATCAGGATGGGCATCGGGGTAAAACTTTGGCCAAATCAAAGATGTGAAAAAACAAAATGAAAGACAAGATTGAAGAGGCTAAGATTCTCTTAAGGAGAGGATCTGACCAGGATGGACAGTATCAGAAATGAGGTCATTAGGGGGACAATACAGACTGGAAGGTTTGGAGAAATAGCTAAAGAAGACAGAGTGAGATGTTTTGGACATGTTCAGAGGAGGGACAGTGGATACATTGGTAGAAGAATGATCCTAGAGATGGAGCTACCAGGTAGGAGACAAAGAGGAGATTGATGGATGCAGTGAGGGACGACATGGAGGTAGATGGAGTGAGAGTTGAGGATACAGTGGACAGGATGAGATGGAAATTATTGACTTGCTGTGTTCACACAGTCACACAGTTCACACAGTCTTTAATTTTCTGCTACCAGAAAGGTATAGGTTAGTATCAATGATTCATCAATGCAAACCGTTTAAATCTAATTGCGTCATTTTGAGTTTATTGTCATTGTCTTCGCTGAGAAAATATTTCCTGATCAAATATAGTTGCATTATTGATGATGGAATCCTAGCCATTGAGGAGGGACAGTGGATACATTGGTAGAAGAATGATCCTAGAGATGGAGCTACCAGGTAGGAGACAAGGAGGAGATTGATGGATGCAGTGAGGGACGACATGGAGGTAGATGGAGTGAGAGTTGAGGATACAGTGGACAGGATGAGATGGAAATTATTGACTTGCTGTGGCAACTCCTGAAAAAAAAAAAGGAAAAGAAGAATTCTCAATTTTGCAGTAGATGTACGTATGTTTCTGTGATATTTGATTTAAACACTTTTGTGAATAGTTTCAGTCTGTTTGATTTACTGTAGGTTAAGACAACAACTCTGCATCTGAAACAGAAAACATGTTTTCCTGACATTCATTGTAAACACCCTCCTGCCGCATGTCTGTTAAAAATAAATTATAAAAATGTGTGCGAGGATGCTGTCTGTGTGCAACAAGTTTTGTTTGCCTGTCTAATCTACTCCTTTTAACTAATCCCTCTGGTCAGTATAAAGGCAGTTATACACATCCACACACAGTCTAACATCCTGGCTCAACAAGGATAATTAAATTCAAAAGTAAAGTTCTGAAGTTGTGACATTTGTATCTGACAACTTGGACAGCAACCTAATGCGCACCTTTTATTCCTTTAAGCTGTAAATAAGTGATTTGGAACCTGACTGATCTCATTTACTGTTTCTTCTTCCATTAAGATGCTGCTGAGCTGCTGCATCCCCATAAATCAAAAATGAAGCTGGAGGATAAAATGTCACCATAAACACAGCATGATGCCTCCGAGTATGAAAATGAGATTTAAGAAGGGGAGGATTTTTGTAAATAAACTCAGTCACTTGCAGCAACTTCCTTATCAGAGAAGTGAGTCGATTAAGAGCGAGTCATTCTTCTCTGACGTGAGGGAAGGTGTTTCGCTTTTCTAAACACAATTCCTTTGAGTCACTCGCCCAATAATGATGAGCAGAAAAGAGGAAGTAATTCTTTTGTCCTTACTTTTGTTTGCTAAAATGGGAAATCTGTTGCTGGCTCCTAAGAGCCGCACAGACAGAATCAACAGAGTCAGAGTCATTCTACTGACAAAAAGCATATTGTTGTCACTCTGGATACATCTGCATTTATGGCTTTAAAACCTAATACTTTGTTCAGAATAATTATCGTGATTATCAGGTCCTTGGGAACAGCATGTGATCCATCACCCCTCTAACTCCACCTTTTCCTTTTAGCTTTTTGTTTTCTGCAACAACCCAACATAACCTTTCAGTTATGCTGCTTCTTTGAGGTTAAATACCAGGACTCCCCTGTAGTCCGTTAGAGCTAAAGAAGCCTCTTGGATAAGAGGTGAAACATCTTCAAGAAACCAGTTGCCCTCAAAGTAACTTTTTTTTTGCTTCAATTACCTAGAGGACTGAGAACCTACATAGACTTCAGAAGAATAAGTTTCCAAAAGGATTTTCTGATCTAACCTCCTGTTATGTGTTATGTTATGTTATGTGTTGTATGTTATTTTAGATGTGATGACAATCAGTGGCATAGGTGGAGGGTATTTGCTTTTGCCCAGCAGAAGTTGTGGAACTCCAGGGTTCACCTTCTCTTAGGGGGCGGTTGGCTTCCAGTGGGCCTACCATGTGCAGGAAGGTCCGGTGTGGTGCATTGTTTGGTTGGCAGTCATGGAGACTGCTGCTGCTGCAATCTAGCTAGGAGAATGAAGATGGATGGATGGGTCATGGGTGGGAGTTGAGTTCTGTAATAGTAAAAAAAGGTTAAAAAAACATGACGATACCCCAAAGTGGTAAAATGACGTCCTCTAGGTCAGTGTTCCCCAATCGTTTTTGCGCCATGGTCTTGTTAGATGTCTGGTACTTTTTTTCACAGAGTGGTGATTAAATTTTGGCAGATTAATAAAATTTCATTTCTGGTTTTCTGAAATATTTTCCTGCCTATAAAATATTCTTACCCGAAGTAACTGTGCATGTACGCAACAAGAATTTCTCAAGTTCACACAGTCTATAATTTTCTGCTACCAGAAAGGTATAGGTTAGTATCAATGACTCATCAATGCAAACCGTTTAAATCTAATTGCGTCATTTTGAATTTATTGTCATTGTCTTCGCTGAGAAAATATTTCCTAATCAAATATAGTTGCATTATTGATGATGGAATCCTAGACATTCTATTGTTCAGTTCTTTAGTTGGTATGGGTATGGATCAAGTGGAAGTAATAGCCAGATGGGGCCAAAAGGAAACATTATTTCTCTGCGGCCTGACACCAATTCACCCACGGATCGTTTCCGGTCTCCGGCCCAGTGGTTGGAGACCACTGCTAGGTAATTGCACTATGGGTACATTACAGTTGACCCTTGATAATCCACTTTGCCAAACGTTATGCCCATTTTCTATGAACAAAAGTGCAAAAGGTAACATACACAGCTAAAAGTAATTAAAAGAAGTTTGTTTTGTTTGGCAACTGAATAATAGTTTGTTTTTTTTTAGAAATGGTTGACAAAGAACTGGTTCACTGAGAATTTCATCTAAATCATCATTTAAAAGAAGCACTGATCCCCAATAATAACCAACGCCAATGTAGATTTCTTTTACACTAACATTACAGTGATGTGATTAATCGCACTAATGACTCCTGGATTATCAAGTATATCCGACAGTAAGGGGTTCATTAAGTGTGGAAATAAGATGCCATTTGAATAAACCTTGTGCTTGTTGAGTCTTAGTCACTGATGTTCTATTTAAAATGTATCAAATAACAAAGCTCAGTAGAGACTTCAGATATTCTCCCACATCAACAGAGGAGCCATATTCCAAATAGATCAGAAAATTGAATTCATGCTTCATAAAGCTTCAAGCGCCGGCACCTTAATCACTGTTAGTGGCCACAGAATCGCTCCTGTTACCTCTCAGTGCTAATTCTCCATTTACCGAGAAGAACTAATGTGTGTAGGTCGTAATCACTCAGCCGTCTGCAGATTCTCGCCATACTCGGACCTCCGGGGTTACACTGCACGACCAAGAGAGTTTAGATCCGACTTATTTCATTTTACAGAACACCAGGGGATTCTGACTGAAACATCCAGTCCTCTAAATATTTAAGAAGTTTGAACCACTGGGCATTAAAACCTATATGTTGTAAAATAAACAAGTTTCACGTTAAGTAAACTTTTTTTTCTACTTTCTTTCGTTTCCCTTAACCTGACTATTGATTTTTGTCTTTTTTTCACAGTCTGGCTCTCCTCATTTGATATTTCATCAGGTTAATTTGCCTGTTGTCACTTTTGTCTGATTAATGCTGTTTTCTCCTCACTTAATTAAATAATTTTGCGGCATTTCTTGAACCGATCCCTGCGTGAGTCAGGGCAGAACTGTACACAGAACACATCTCACTCTACTCCTGCTTAATGTGTGAAATCATCATCCCTGTTCATTTCCCCTGGCTGTGTTGCATCAGCCACAGTCTTTTAATCTATATATATTTATATAAAAAGATATTTTTACGCGGCTGCACTTCTTGCTGTGACAGCTTAATAAATGGCATTTTTGTTGTTTTCAAAACAACACAGGCTATTTATAATGGGGAAACAACTTGAAGTGGAAAATAAACTGATTTTTTCATTTTCTCACATACAGTATAAAAGAAATGAAAAGAAATTAACTGCTCTTGGTAAATCAATGCATAAGATGATACATGATGGGAAATTTTACTAAAGTAGTACGTACTGAACTAATTGGTTATAAGCATACATATAAACACTTTTGTGATAATACTCTATTTGTTTTAGATATGTAGATAGATAGATAAACTATAAATTATGGGCATACATTCCCTTCTCTCATTTTCAATGTAAATCTTTTTTTACAAAATGTATGTGCTATAACAACAAGCACGCATTATTTATAAAACATATTCTGAGAGTATGTTAGGTCTACATACTAGTGGGCCAACTATGCACATTTGATTTTATGTCGTGGGCCAAAAATAATTATACTGCAGGCCAGAGTTTGATACCTATGTCACAGAGCAATGAAGACAAACTGATTGCAATAAATAAATAAATATATCAAGATCAATGAAGTGAATTGGATCATTTTCCACATGGCTCGACATGTGTGACTACATATTTGCGCCGCAGTTCAGGTGCTGCTCAGGTCGGTCGAAAACGGGGACATGTGGTATTTCCCTTTTATATACAGGGTTATAGTGACGTCTATCAAACGATATCCAATGTCCTCTTGTGTCTATGTGCTCTCTCACTGGAGAAGACTCGACTGCATGTGTGAAACGCACCAGCTTTGCCCACAGAGATTTATTATATAATAAAAATTAATAAGACAGGAGGAGAAAGCCACCAGAGTACAGGAGCCACCACATTACTTTGTAGTAGCTAGACAATCTCTGGCTTTAGTACTTGAATTATGTTCTAGTTACTGTATAATAATGAGATTATTTCGCAAGGATGTGTGATTTTCTCCAAGGATGCTTTGTAGGCTACATTGATCCATATTCCAATAACTGCTTGTTTATTGAAGGTAGTAGTATTTTTTATTTTTTCAGCGGAGACGACTCGGTGACCGTATGCTCACCAATCAACTATTGTACCAAAGTGTTAAGAGTAAACTATCTCTGAAATAGTTGTTGGCCTATTAACATAATTGAATCTTAGTGAACAGACAGGAAGTGAGGACGACGTTTGCTTCACCTTCTCACTGGGTCAATTTAAATCTGTTCATGTGAATATGGCTCTGTATTAATTCATGTGTGTATGAATAATATGAGAAGCTCATGGGTGTTGTTACTATCTTTTTTATACTTATATTTTCTGCATTTTCTGTAGTAGGCCACATTTTGGCCCACAGATCTTCTTCATTGAAACACTTTGTTTGCATATTTTTGACTTTTGAGTTGCCTATTCAGTAATTCAGCTGGAGTGCATTTGCACACATCAGCTCCACGAGAAGTCATGATTTTTGTCTCTATTGGTGCATTATTACTTGTTTACTTGTTTTTCAGTACAACAGTTTCTAGAAAATAACCTTGAATGATTGTTTACTCTGTTCAGAGCCATCGTAACAGCATGTGTCCTGATTGTTTTCGTCTGCAGGCTGTAAGGAAAAAAAAATTGTGTGGAGACTGTATGGGAAGAGTGAAAGTTAAGAATAAGAAAGTAACAAGCAGGGTAGTAATACTGTAAGGGGGTTAATATTATTGTGAAACATAGTGTACGGTTTACTAGGAAACAAGTCTGTGGTGCAGGATTTTAGACTTTTTGCAAGATAGTCATGAAAAAGTATGATGCCTGATGCCTGAACATTATTTTCAGGATGCTGTACCCAAAAAGACCAGTAGGGAATGGGTTCACACAAAAACCAGAAAAGGTTTAATTAAACTAGTGCGTAGCTGGACACAAGATCAAGGCTTTGCTAGGTAACTGGCCTATCTCTTACATCTGTGTTGTACGTAAATTATCTGCACTTGTGTGTGTGTGTGTATACATACATTTAAATTCCAATTTCGAAATTGAGACATGTTCAAAAATTACATGACTGTCCTGCAGTGTCCCTTTAGGCTCCCAGGTCTGGCTATCATTATCTGCTGTTTTCAAGGCGTGCTGTATACCAGTAAAATAACAAACTTTTTTCAAAAGGGAAAATATCAGGTGTAATTTAATGCAATTTTTGTCAATCATGAACATAAAAACATGCCAATTCTACCTTGACAGGTGCATGGATTTTTTTTTTCAACAAAATAACATAATGTTGCCATTCGAAAAATCACCGCAGATCATTACAACATTGAATGTACAATGTGAATCCTGTTCTCATTTCCCACTGTCATTGTCTCTGACCTCAGTGCAGCAGGTATGCATTGAGGAGGAGAAATACACAGAGTACCCAAAAATAAAATGGTAGAACATCCTTCCACCAGAGGATTGAAATATAATACATCATATTGAATGCTGCAGCAGCCCCCCCCCTATTTTCCCCATTATGCATTATTCTCAATCCATGACTTCCACTTTCAGTAGGTATGGGCTCCACTTTCATGTGGTCAGCCCAGCTCTGCCTTCTGTAAAAAGCTGACGAAGTCTATGTATCTCCCACTGATAACACTAAATACAATTTCCCCCAGGAGCGCACTTTGTTAAGAAAAACCTGTGCAGTGCATTTCCCAGTAAAGGGCAAATTAAGGTGGGGAAAAACAGGACGCTGTGGCCAGATTGTTAGAGTCCTGGCTATGCTGTGTTTGTAAAGGGCAAATGAAGGCTGAATTTTTAAATTAGAGTTTACAATACATTCGTCTGCACTAACGTCAAGGATGACAGTGACCTTTCATTCGACGTTTTGTGCGACACTGTACCTACATGTGAAAGAGTGTTTCTGTTCTGACGATCGGCGCGGATCTGCACCAGTCGATATTTGGAGGCTGCAGTTGCAGAGCCAGATATATCCCATTATTGTTTCATTATTGGCTGACAGAGAAGAAACGACAACAGATTATTATGGGTTTGCTCAATTAATCACTCAGTTGTGCCAATTTCAACAACACTGCAAATGGACCAGTATTAGGACTTGAACAGAGAACAATTTGCCTTCCACTGCACTTCAGGGTTAGACACTGCTGACTTTTTTAAAACTAATATAAGAAAAAAAAATGACTTAAAACAGCTGCCTCAGCAAAGACTAATTTGGGATTCGGCTAAAAGCATCTCACAATGTCTCAGAAAAATTCCCTTTTGTGGGAAAAAAAGCAGATAAAATTTCATCAGAATAGCATGACTCATTATACTATACCAACTGCATTTTCAGTATAATAGTATTATATAACAACTTTGCATCATCGTTACTTTTTGAATAATAATAATAAATCCAATTCTGCCATTTGATGTACCAGCTTTGTATTCAGACACACAATTAATTAAAATTTACATTTGAACTACATTGAGCAGTTTGTACACCTCAGCGGTAACTTGGCCGTGGGGCGATTCAAGCCTTGTGGACCCAAGTCAGGGACTTTAACCACCAGGCCACCAATGCCACTCAATTCTGTTCCCATACCGGGAGTTGAACCTGAGCTGCCTGCCTGAAAACCAGGAATCCTAACCGCTAGACCATATGGGTGGATTTTTAGGGACCCTAACTTGTAGTAAATTTTTTGAAACCCCCATATATTTTTACCTCTTTTCCTGACATCAAATGTAACCTAGTCCAATAAAACAGTCCAAATTCAATTTTTCCTCTACATATTTAGCCACACTATGAATGAACCAACTGACTGACGCACACACACTTCCAGCTACACTGCCACGACAGAGGGGAGTTGTCCGTCTCGTTGCTATTGTTTGTTCCTATGTGATGTTAATTTAAAAATTGACAGCTATTGTAATGAATGCTTATTAGAACACCGGTTAGAAGAGTGATTCTTTGACTTCAATTTAGCAATCGAAAAATGTCCTTTGTCCAATCAAATAACTCATTTGGAACTAACTGTTGTACACTTGTCAATAAAATATTGGGTGGATGTTTGTTGGTGGCTGCATCCACTAATCTTCTGCTTTGACTACAGTGGTGTTTGGACCACGCCATCAATCTATACAGAGACTATAACCAAGGCATAAAAGTGTTTGTCCATCAGTGATCCCCAGCGGGGAACCTCTCCAGTTGAAGAGCCTAATGGAGAAACAATCAGTGAAGCCTTATGTAATTGAAATCGCCCTGATGTGTATAGATGTCTGAGAAGAGAAATGACGAATCAATAGCACTTGCTATTAAGTTGCACTTTTTCCCCTCGATTTTCTGAGGTTGCTTAAAAAAAATTGCTTCCTGTCAGGTGCGTTTGCATCTAGCGGGGTTCAATTTATCTAAGGTCCAAAAATAAAGAAATTGCTGCCTCCCTGTTGCCTTGAGCTTGGAGAAATAAACAGTCAATATTTGCTCCTGGGGTCCTGCAAGAAGACGCTCACATAAATCACCCAGCATGCACCTGTCCAAAGAATCAGGCGCAGAGTCCTGTGTCATCTGGTTTAGGATCATGCTGCTGCTGTGGCTCCCCTTCATCTCTGAATCAAAGTGCCAGGGGCCACTCAGAGCTGCAGTGGCACTCCTGCTAGAAGGGACAAAAGATGAAAATTACTTTCCATCACTTCCCATTGTTCTCTCGCTGCAGCACATATATGAGCATTTATGTGCCACTGTCTGGATGATTACACATTCTTGTCTTACGGAGGATTTCCTCCACATAATTCAACATTCTTTTTTTTCTGTACAACCTTGTACAGAATATTTATTTGAAGCGCAAATGATTAAATTCCATTATTTAGAGAAACTGAAAAACATGCAAAAGCACACTAAATTGAATCCTGTCAGTATTCATTTATTTATCTCTACAATCATCTCGAAGAATATGGTATCCATTAAATGAGCTGCAATGCTGCCATCAAGTGACTTTCACTTTCATATACAGCTGTGTTTCCCCAAATTCTGCCACAATAAACTCAATAGAGATTTCACACAATATGCTAATCAATATTTTGGCCCAATATTACCATCTACTGTCTCTCCATCTCTTTTATTTATTATTACTAAAAGCTATTACAATAAGAAACCACCTTACATAATATGTTTGCCGTACAGCTTACAATTAGTGAAAAGAAAATGAAGCGAAAACTTTTAAAGGATTTCTTGCAGCATAAAATGTTATGACCCATGGACCAAAGCAAACAGTGGGTTTTTATTGGTTTGATCCACTGACGTATACAGTCCTGAGCTGAGGCGGCTGTGGGCTTGGAGCTAATAGAGTTGTGTTGTTTGCCATATCTCCAGCTGACAAGTGAAAGGTGAAAATGGCTTTAGATATATCACAGGGATTCAGCCACTTCTGATGCCCTTTCCTGAGACAAATAAGACCTGTCCACGAATGTAACACAAGTCTCAAATCACATCCTGTGTTTCCCTGTGTCAAAGAGCCTGGGGCTGCTGTCATTGGAAGAAAATGGACATTAATGTCTGGCTGAGTTCAACTGATGGAGGCTTTAGGCTTTGCTGGGCTATAGCGCTCATACAGAAACACCGGGGTTATATACAGCACTGGTCTCCAACCACTGGGCAAGGCACCAGTACCGGTCCGTGGGTGAATTGGTTCTGGGCCACAGAGAAATAATGTTTTCTTTTCCTGGCTATTACTTCCACTTCATCGATACCCATATCAACAGAAGAACTGAACAATAGAATGGCTAGGATTCCATCATCACTAATCCAACTATATTTGATTAGGAAATATTTTCTCAATGAAGACAACAATAAACTCAAAATGACGCAGAGTCATGGATACAAGATTCTAACCTTGTATACCGGTCTGGTAGGAGAAAATTATGGGCTGTGTGCACTTGGGAAACCCTTGTTGGGTGCATGCACAGTTAATTCGTGTAGGAAGATTTTATAGGTAGTAAAATATTTCAGAGCACATGAAATTAAATTTTATTTAGGGCCTTTTATCTGCCGCAACTTAAAGACCGAAATATTTAACCGGTCATTGGTCCAATATATATACAGTATATAGTTATACAGTATATTTATACCCTGATGCAGATCAGGGCATAAATATACTGTGTAATATAAGTATAGTATACAATGATACTATATCATCGACTTGTACTGTTTTAACTGTTTCAACACAGCCTAGCCACCTATAGCACCCCCCCCAACTTTTAATAATTGACTTATTTATTTTATTTTAATTGTTTAACTGTTTCATTTGTTTCATAATGTTTTAATGTTTTTACTGTCTTTTTTGTCTTCTGTACGGTGACCTTGAGTGTCCAGAAAGGCGCCTATAAATAAAATTTATTATTATTTTTATTACATAATATACACTCAGGAAGTGCTTTGTCTGATGTATCTGAAGTAAATAAATGTTATGCTTTTTGTCTAATCTTTTTAAAGGCCATAAGAATTGTTCACCGCCAACAGTATGTCATACGAGAAGTGCAAAATCTTAAAAAGCTCACAACCCTGCAGAGATGAACGTTTTACATGAAGACACCTGTAGTTATCATCATTTGCAAATTAACACATTTTCAATGTAGCTGTGTGTGAGACATCTGAGGCAGCATCAGAGTGACACTGGGAACAGATTAGCACACATAGATATTAAACACGGTTAACGTCAGGCACCGAGGACCCCGATGGTTGGAAGGTTGGAAGTTAAATGACATGGATAGGAGTAAAGTTTTATGATTCGTTCATACATGTGTTGTGAATGAGTGAATCCCTCCAGCCTTAGTACATTGACTCCACTCCACCATTTAACACAGCAGTGTGTGCAGTTGTGTTACTGACGGTGCAGTGGAGTGAACATCATTAACAAATACTTCACGTTAACTGCCTAAAGTACATAATTAAAGACTTTGTCTGAGTGAAATATGCAGTGGAACAGTGGAAAATGTGTCGGTGCCAAGCGTGAGTAATGCCTTTGACTCAGTGTTTTGTCCCTGCGTCTCATTGTTTTATCACTGGGATATCCACTGAAGCGGAAGGACGGCTACGGAAAAATGACAGTTGGTATTAGATAATGACATGTCCTCCTCCTGCCTGTCTGTCAGTCCATGTATCCTTCTCTCTCATCACTCTCCGGCTTCCATGCAGCCTCAGCAGTCGCTCCTCTTCCTCAGCTGCCACATGCCTCTCTGAGGTCTAATTGTCAATGACTCTGGACTCTTTACATGCTTGAACAAACGGCGAGTGTAAAGAGCCGGCACTTTCTCACCTCAGCGAGCAGTGTCTTTGAATGTAAAGACCCTCCTAATAGTTTGTGCATGGAGTGTTAATTGACAGGAATCCATCTCAGATGTAAAGTGATGAAGAGGCTGAATAATGAGAGTGGGAATGAGAAGAGGCAGCCATAATGTTCAGTGGTACACTTTTAATGGAAAATGACATTTAATTAAGAGCCACACACTGTAGATGAGTATCTCCCATTACTCTGCTGTGATACAGATCAGTATTGAGTGACCCTGTGGGCCATGCAATGATTCAGGCTGATGCAAATAGAAGAGAAAAAAAAAAGCACTTCCTCTAAATATATGTTTGCAGAGGCTTGAAATAAAAAGATGTCATATGGCACCGCCGGACATTAAACATGACATTTAATTTCCAATAACTGCATTTATTTTGTTTGACGCCATAATTAAGACCTCGTCTTCATTAGTGTGTGCAGGGCATCACTCACTGGTCAGTGTGAGGAAGGAAAGCAAACTCCTTGTCATATTGTGATTCACACCACTGCACACAACGAAATGTCGTCTCTGTATTTAACCCATCACCAAAGTGAACAGTGGGCAGCTTTGAGCACCAGGGGAGCAGGGAGTGGGGACAGTTGACAGCAGTGATAACTTTGCAGTTGGTGGATTTGAACCTCAAACCCTCTGGACCCCAGTCCAGTTCCTCAACCACTAGGCCATTAGTGCCCCATTCATTAATGTTATTTTATCAACAGTTGGTCTGGAATTCCAATCCGGGAATAAAAAAGACAGTTAGCACGTCTCACACTTATTCACTAATTAATAGTGCCTATAAATGGAAACAGGAGCTGCACCGGGGAAATTGTTGCCACAACTAATTTACACCAACTTTTCAGTCAAGTTTACACGGGAAATTAAAACAGCGTTAATCAGTTTAATCTGATTTATATTTCTTCACTGACACAGAACAGTGATCCAAGCCAAGGAGGGAACGTTTGAGAGAAACACTGAGCTGAAAGGTCAGGAGTGAACTACAGCACGGTGGGTTAGAAGGGGAGAGAACTACTACAGAAGGTAATGTTGATCCTTCACAAGCTTAGACTCACAATTTCTGACGGCCTTAAACTTGAAATACTACTTAGAAAGGGTTAGAATTGTATTCATGACGCTATTTTAACATCACAAATTTCTGGCACCTTATAAGATCGCTTTTCATCAAAATATGCTAGCCAAGATATTTTTTAACTTCTGCATTTCATTTTTTTGTGCATGCATTCCTATTTTCTCACCAACATTAATATATATTTATAATACTTTTTTTTGCCTGTATTCATTTTTTTTTACTTTGGGGAAAAGGCTAGAGAATCCAGATTGACATGGTTTGGACATGTTCAGAGGAGGGACAGTAGACACATTGGTAGAAAAATTATCCTAGAGATGGAGCTACCACGTAGGAGACAAAAAGGAGATTGAAGGAGGCAGTGAGGGAGGACATGGAGGTAGTTGGAGTTAGATTGGATGATACAGAGGACAGGGGGAGATGGAAATTGTTGACTCCCTGTGGCAACCCCTGAAAAAAAGGGACAAGTCATAAGAAAAAGAAGACGATTCATTATTTTTCATTCATTAATGAACATTTCAAGCAACTGTCAATGTGTCATGTCACTCATTTGGGTTTGAACCTCATGGTTAAAACACTGTATTAGGAAAATGCTTTTTTCAATACTGCTCCAGGAAAGCAGTTCTCTCAGACCATGGTTTAATGGGTTGGTGATGATAGAGTTTATAAAAAAAAACACCCTTTTATCCAGTAAACAAAGGATTTACTTTCTAAAAATGTGAACTGTTTGTAAATTACAGTTGTTCTTTCATGGTAAAACATAAACAGCAGCTTTTGCTCAAGGCCTTTGCGTTTTTATAAGATTAGGATAAAAGACAGAAAATGAAGACCAGTAAATCATTGATATGCTTTTGTTTGCCTTTTTATGTCACAGATAAAAAAAAAAACAATCCATATGACTAGTCATTGGATTTTGTGACATACTCTCATTTTGTCAGACAGTTGTTTCAGCTTCTCTTTCTTTCTTTCTGCTAACCCTTTATTACTGAGGACATCAGGTGGTGAAACACCAAGTTTCAGGCCTTCCATGTTCTATTATCTTGTGTTACATGACGTAGTGGTTGTCTGTGTCTGGTGCCAGCAGCTAAAGACCAATGTTAAGTTGTAGGACATGAGCCAACTGTAGATAAAACAAGATGATCCACTGGGCAGCGTCACAGTCTACCTGTCACAACAGTCGTTTTAAAACAAAGAAAATAACCACGGCGCCGATGAAACCCGACGTCGTATACAGAGATGGAGCCAAGTGAGGATAATCCAAGACGAGATAAGCGCTGATCGAAGTCAATTTCACAATTCTCTGCACCAAAGTTTTTTTTCTACTTGTGTGCCACTTTTTGATACAGCATCTAATTAAGTCACTTGGCATGGCTTGTGCAGCACCGCTGAATTAGAAAGACTGGAAGCTGTGAAATGCATTTATCAGTCGGAGGAGTTAACAACGTGCCAGGTGGGAAGATATGAAAGGCTTGCTTCAGCTGGATGGTAGGAAATACAAAGTTAATCCAAAAGCGGTGGGAGGTGTACACTTGACGACATGATAGGACAAGAGCGAGACACGGCTTATTTTCAATGCAGAGTGCTGCTTTTCTGCACGGATCTTAATGAAAACCTGGGATGAACGTTGTCACCCTTGATGTCCCCTGCTGTGCTCTGCTGCCTCTCCACAGATAACTCATGGGAAAAAAAAAAACTCTCCTCACTGCTCCATTGAACTCTAAGATAACAGCAGCCTCTAACTCTGTCATTCTGCCAGAATCTGAAGCTAAAGATGTTGCAGTGTTTATCAGTTCATTCATGGACTTAAGTTCAAGGCAGGAAACTAAAAAGTTTATTAACGTTAATTTGTCCAAAGTCATATGTTGATTTTTATTTTACATTTTATTTATAGATTAGTTTATTATTTGTTGATTATTTGTAAAAAGCTAGTATTTTTATGGTTAGGTCGTCAACTTCCATTTGTTTTATGTAGACTAGGGGTCTCAAACTCGTGGACCGTGGGCCATTTGCAGCCCGTGGAAGGATATTTTGCAGGCCCCACCTTGATGTGAAAGTTAAATTTATAATAATATTTTATAGATCTGTTCGCCACATTTCTCCTTCTGGTTCAGTGTTGTATTACACAGAATCTATGGGAATCTTTTTTATTAATTTTTTTTTCTTTTCTATTGAACATCGAAAGCTGATGCTGCCCTTTGGTAAAATGGTGGTTTGGGTGGTGGCCGTCAACTTTTTTCAGTATCAGACTCCTGATGTAGACCAACGTATGAATGTCCTTAACTTTTCTTATCAATTTCTATCCCTAAAATAGAATCGACAATTTCGTTGGTCAGCTGTAAACTCACTGTCTTGCTTTTGATAAAGCAGCAAATGTTTGCTTACAAAAATAATTCTCCTAAATTCAGCAGCATCAACAGTTGAGCATGAACTCCGATCGTACGTTTATTACACATGCAATCATTTGTTTCTCTTACAATAACAAACCCAAATCTCTGCAGCACCAGTAGAAGTCAGGCGCTGCAGCGTATAATGATGAAGGATTGAATCGTGCCAGAGTAACACAGATGGCCTACTGTCTTAAACATTCACTGTCAATCATACACTCCTCCTGGCCATTCATCCACGCTCCACTCATCCCTCTAACACACACTCCCATAAAATCCTCTTTATCTCAAGGCACCACACCACCGTGAATATTCTCGGTTGGCAGGAAGCTGCCTGCTAGCAAATAAACTCTGCACACATTTGTATGTCACATATCATTTCGATGATGTGGTCTAACATTTATGGCACTTGTATTGAGGTTAGATTTTATTTGTCTGTCTTTGTTTTACACTGGGCACCATAAAAGAAACTGACCAGTCCAAAATAAATCACAGAAGGTTTCACCTCACGTGTCAGAAACGTCCATGGCTGTTTTTGTCACTGCGTCGTAGGGAAAAGGAATGAGTTTTAATGAATGATTCTAATATTCTGCATTACAGCAACCCTGTGTAACCATGGTGACACTGTAGGTATTCAACCACGGTGTTGCAGTTGCCAACCATAGTTGAGGGTGTTGTAGTTGCCACTAGCCAGAGTGAAGTGCACAATTTGAACTGTTGCACAGTACACATCTTGGTGTAAATCCCATGCATGAAAATTTGACTCGGTTGTCGTTACACCAGGCTGTCAGAAGTTTTTTTGTCTGTTAAAGATTGATTTTCACATGTAATCCCTAATCCGCATGTAATCCATATGTTGTGTGGGATTTCTCCTGGCGATCTGGTTCCAGTTCAAAGACACAACATAAATCGTTCACTCTATATCAGGATCTCAAACTCAAATAAGTTGAGGGCCACCACCCACACTATGATTTCACAAAAGTGCCGCATCAGCTTTCAGTGTTCAATACAAAAGAAAAAAATGAAGTAAAAAAATAAGTTTCCCATAGATTCTGCGTTATACAACACAGAAGCAGCAAGAGACTATGCACCTATATGATTTAACATAAAATATTGAGAGCAAATTTCTAAAATATTATAATAAAGTCAACTTTCACATCAAGGTGGTGGCCGCTAGTTTGAGATCCCTGCTCTGCATTGACAACAGACCTGGATGTAATCGACTTGGGAACTGTCCATGGTGCTGAGCTTGACTTCAGTACGTACGGTAGGTGTCCCCGAAGTAACTTTTCAGTATTGAGTAAAGGGATTTTTCTTCTATATTTGACTCCCAGAAATGTAGGAGAAAAAAAATTAAATCTCTTTAATATGATGTCATAGAGCCAGTAATTCTACCACAAATATCTGTGACTATCTGTGCTAATCCCAGTGGAGTTCCCATACAAAGACAATTATGTAGAAAGTTTTGTCATTGAACCTTTTTTACTGAAAACTTTTTCATTAATAGTTATTTTTTGAATCCTTTTGATGTATTTTATTGGAGGTAAGTGTGTACCTTTCCTACCTTCCTACCTTACAGATAAAAAATCCCTGATGTCTGAGAAAGAAGTCTGTATGTCCAAGATCCATATCTTCAAAAAAGCACAGATATTGTATCTATAAATCCATATCTGGATAGAACAGGTTCTTATCTTGTGCAGAGAAGATAAAAAGGATAAAATAAAAAAAAGTACAGTTCCTCAGGTGGTCTGTAAATGGAAATGTTCCAAATGTGGCCAGCATCAGAATAGGAAAAGATGGGAATTAATTAGAGTCAGTCGGTGACACCGTTTTCTTCTACAGTCGCTGTGGAGTCATTTAAAAAGATTGAAAACCATAAAAATACTTTTCACGTGTTTCTTTTAGAGACAGTTCTGTATGTCGGCATCATGGGGTTGATATAAAACCAGGCTTTCTTTGTGCTTTTACTGCTCTGTTGAATGAGGTTGTATTATAAAGATCAACTGCAAGACATTTGCATTTATGATGCTGCATATATCCCACCAAAGGCTGAAAACAATTATATCACTACTGCATAGCGTCTCTATGGGATAGCTTCCATTTGTGGTGCATAGAGAAGCTCAGCACGAGTAAACCTACCGTCTGACTGTCTTGGCAGCAATTCTGCATAATTTGTATTGTAACTTTCTTTCACTTTCAGTATTTTTTTTGTACTGTAGCAAGTAGCCCCTTCAAATTCCCAAAGAAACCTGAAAAATTTATGCTGATACCTAGAAAATGTCAGAGACACATTTTCTCTGCATTTCTCTGTAATTCTTCACTGTACTTCCTCGTCACGCAGTTAACGGTAACGTCATGTCAGACATGTCTCAGAAGTAGAACTCAGTTGTGTTCCCTCCACAGCAGCACAGTGGACCCCAGCTGTTGAACTGAGTTTACAGAGGCAGGCAGGAAGAAGCAGCGCTGCTGTTTGCTGACACACACAAAAACACATTGCCCTTTGGAACCAGGACTAACGACCACACAACTCACAACTACTTACTCATTATGGGAAAAGTGAAAGTTGGACTCAGCTAATACAGGACTCAAACCTAATCGCAGCAATAACAAAAAAAAAACTTTTAGCCATAGGGAAAATACAAGCAGCTTATTCTTTGCTTACATTAAAACCAAAAAAGAAATCACATTTAGATGTGAATATAATTTAACTTTTTCAGCTAAACTTCAAATCTTCCTGTGCTTTTGTTGTCACAGGGTTTTCATTACGGGCCGCATCAGCCTTCAGTGTTCAATACAAAAGAAAATAATTATAAAAAAAAAATCCCACAGATTCTGTGTAATACAAGACTGAACCAGAAGGAGACTGTGGATCAGGGTTTTGAGAACTATAGGATTTAACATAAAAATGTGCAGAACAAATCTATAAACTATTATTATAAATTTATCTTTCACATCAAGGTGGGGGCCCCAAAATATCGTTCCATGGGCCGCAAATGGCCCGCTGGCCACATGTTTGAGACCAATGATTTAAACAGATAAGTGAATCATGTACAATTATGTCTTCTATATATAGTTGGTGCTTTTTTTGTTGCCAGTAAGTGTCCTGAAACAGCAGTTCTTATTCACACTCTTCAAATAATTAAAAATAAAATGATGGAAGAAGGTGAAAAAACTGCCGCAGTAGTTAGAGGAGCTGAAAATAGTTTTTAGGTGTGATGTGCCTCTAGTTCTTCTTCTTTTTCTTGCATTCCTGTTTTTATCAGATCAATATTGCAGATTAAAAAGTGAAAATGGAATTGAATTAGTTTTTGGAATATTTCAATTGTGAAATTTGTAAAACATTATTTGTTTATTTGATAACCATATGTCCCTAGATAGAACATTAACTCCTAAATGCCCAATCAAAACTTCCCAACTCTCATTTGAAACAATTCTTAATAAATACAGATGTGAAAAGTCTGTGGTTTAAGTTCAAATTTACATCTGTCATCAGTGTCCTTACATCATCTACAGACTGTTACTGTTCTATTCTTCTTCATTTCTGTCTCTGTGACTGTGTGAAAGTACCGTCTATGGCCTGCTCCATCCTGACTCATGTCCTTGTTTTTTTTTTGTTTTTTTTTATCATTGGCCTGCTTTGTGAATAGACTCTTACAGAGTTGTTCTCTTGCTGTTGACTCCCATGCTAATGTCCTGACCTAGTTTCGCATTTCTAAGTGAAAAAATAAGACAGAAAAGGTCTCTGTGGAGTTTTTGTTCCAGAGTGAAACAAACATCCTGTACATTAACACAAAAACCCCAGAGAAAGTTGGTTTAATGTCAGAAGCCAAGCATTGCTCATCAGGGTCTATGCACTATTTTGGTGAAAGTGTCCTCTTCAGTGGACCAGACGGAGTGCTCTACGGCAGTGTTCCCTAACCTTTTTTGCCCTTACTGACCAATTAAATGTCTCAGGTCATTAAGTTGTGCCAGATAAATACACCTTAATATAATGTAATTTCTGTAAGTTCTGAAATATTTTCCTACCTATAAAATCTTACTACCGAATTAACTGTTCATGGATACAACAAGGATTTCTCAAATGCACCCAGTCTATAACTTTCTGCTACCAGACCGGTATAAAAAGTTAGAAACTTGTATCAATGACTCACAATGATTCACTGAGAAAATATTTCCTAATCAAATATAGTTGTATTATTGATGATGGAATCCTAGCCATTCCATTGATCAGTTCTTTTGTTGATATGGGTATGGATCAAGTGGAAGTTATAGCCAGCTGGGGCCAAAAGGAAAGAATATTCATCTGCGGTCCAGCACCAATTCACCCACAAACCTGTACCGGTCCCCGGCCCAGTGGTTGAAGACCACTGGTCTACAGATATTAAAACATCAAATATACTTTCTGGCTATGAAATGAACACGCTGTTGCTATGCTGTTTAAACCGTGATGCTCTTTTGACTTAACTGTCAGTCACGAGAAGTTCTTTGAGGCAATGATTTTCTTTTATCCACTCCAAACATCCTGATGTTTCTTTGAACCGCAGCCACTTAGTACCCATCTTTAACTGTTATTTTCATGATCACTAAATTATCACTATCTCATTCTGGTTTACACTTATTTACATTGGTTGAACCCTGAGCAGGCCAATGACTGCTTAGAAAATACAAATCATTTACAGCAAACTTTCTTTAACACTTTACTGTTACTTCCTGTTTCTCTTGCCTTCTCCTTCACTCCGCTGTCTTCTTCTCACAGGTAACGTTAAATGTGAAGGTCAATTGTTGCTCAGGGTTTTAGCTTCAGATTCAGAAAATTTTATTTACCTCATGGGCCAACAGAGACAGTGGAGAGCTGCACATGTGAGTATTGAATTATCAAAAAAAAAAAATAAAAGATAAGATAAATGAAGAATACATGACTCATGCAACAACAAAAGCAGCAGTGGCAGTTATTAAAGTGACAGTCAGCAAGTTATTTATAGAGCATATATAATATGATGGGTATTTATTTTTGCATAGTGTGTCTTTTCTGCAGTTCCTGAGTCAGAAACTGCAGCCTGGTACTTGATGATGTCATAGTTATTTTAAGATTTATCAGGGGTGCCCAATGGGTGGATCACTGGCTACTAATGAGAAGTATGAATGAGATCCTTTTGAACCATAACACTTTTGATATCAATATATAATGTTTAAGTGATGTATGTTCAGTTTATATGAGTTTTTTAGTTTATATAGTTTTAGTAATAAGGAGGATGATGCCCCAGGATTTGATTTCTTGGTTCACTTGCTGCAGTAGGTGAAATAAATCTGATACATTTGTAGCTTTTTTGTCCCATTCATTGGATCTCTGTTACAGGACAGATGGACTGGTGGACAAACTGTCTTTTAAAGCCCTGTTAGGTCTTCCCTCTAACCTTTAGATAAATGTCAACAATATTCACAGAGAGACACACACTCGAATGAAAAATACAAACTATAAAATAACAGGTTGATTTATTTTGTAACAAATTCATGGAGCAAAGAGTTCCAAACAGATGTTGGTGTGATGATGATCGACAGAAAACTTTGATGATGGCTCGATTCTGTTTTAAATCCCAATTAAAACACCGTGTTTCTGTCCGGATAATTGCTTTCACTTCTCTGAGTTTGTCATTTGAAAAAGCCGCGTGTGTTATTTTTGGATGTGGCATTTGGACACGATTGAGTCTTTGGTCCAGAGGCAATGTTTCTGTCACGGGTGCAAAACTCCAGGGTTCACCCCCTGGGCAAGATCGAATCCAGGTCAGGATGGTTGGCTCCTTCAAGTGCATGGTCCTGCATGAATTTAATTAAAGGGATAGTACAGTGCAGTGTGATTTGGGCGACATTCATGGAAATTGTTGCGCCTGCGACACATTTACAGACAGATTTACAATCAATAAAAGATAAACATCATTTAGTCAATAAAGACCTCTTCAGAACCAGTCAATGCTGATGGCAAACAAGTAATATTCAAATTTGTAGCTGAAAAAAATCAGACTGTTTTTGTATTTTACAGAGATACAAGGATCATTTTTTTTTCTCTCCTGAAGAAATAAATTAGCTGAAATATAGTTTGTTTTCCAGCTTCTTTAAAAGGAGAAGACTGAACATAATGAAATATCTTTAGGCCTTTAATCATGTCAGCATCATTAATTCCTACTTAAACTTGGATCAGAGAAGTTTCCTGCCCACACTTGGTAATACTGAGTGGATATTTTGTATTTTCAGTGTTAGGAAAATGACCCAGCCACCCACTGGCTTTTACAACAGCGGTGCATGTAATTCTGTGAAGAGAAAAGTGTAAAAGCACAGAGTTTTTAAAGAGAAGCGTGTAGAAAATGTCCAGCATCCATTCCCCTCTGCCTCACGTCTTTACTCAGTTGGTTGCACTTGATTGACATGCAGCACAGCGTTCTCCCCTAATCCTATGCATTTTTAAAGAAGTGGCGGGACACTTGCTGGGAACCCATTTCCAGTGGCTCTAAACCTATTGTAATCAAGCAGAGATAGTGTTGGCCCGGCACCTCGTATTGATTTAAGGTAGAAGGCACTGGATTGTGATTTATTACGGGAGAATGGCAACGTAAAATACAACATTTAAGCCCTTGTTCAGATTCATGCGAAGGTGAGTTGTGTTGTTTTTATTGGTATACCATCAGACATCTCACATCCAGCCAATCACCATGAACCATCTGGGAAGGAAACCTTCCACTGGTTATTAAGGAAGAAAACAATGGGGATTTTACTCGAACATACAACCAATAGTATACATTTGCATACATCTGCTTACACAGTATGTATTCATATGTATATGTATGTATGTGTATACACACACAGGTGCAGTATGTTTGTCGTATGTATGTATACATTGCTGCTGGTGATGTGGCTGTGGGTCTTATTTAATATTCATTAATAATTAATAGCACTTGTTCATGGTTTCTCTTCTTACCAATTATGACTGTGTAGGTTCTCAGTCATTCAGGTTTTTTAATCCCAGAAAATCTCAAGAGCAGCTGGACATGGTGGGTTTCTTAAAGACATTTCACCTCTCCAACCTACAGTGTCCTATTGTCCTCACTCCAATACGTAAGGGAGGTATTTTAATATGAAAATAAGCTTTAGTTTGTTCATAAATCACATCTGGAACAACCTGATTAATGTTATAACGTGAGAGATTAAATTTTATTTTAACACATCTGTGATTTCCCGAAAGTGAACACCCCAAGCTTTACAGTTAGAGTCTGTTAGTGGGGAGTGATGTTACTCCTCTTGGATAAGGTGAGAGGTGAAACGCTTTCCAAAAAACTGAATGTACAGTTGCCTAACTTAACTCTTTAACCTTGACCATTATGGAGCCAGAAAAGTCTCAAAAAGAACACACGCATAAACACAGATCCGCATGCGTTTTCTGAGAAGAATGCGCATAAACACGGATCCGTGTGCGTATTCTGAGAAGAGCACACAAACAACGCTTCACACGTCAAAATACGTTTGTGAATTCTTCTAAATAAGTTTGTGAATTGTGGTATGCACATGCAGATCGTGCTTTTAATTTGTGAAACTGGATGCAGTTTAGTGACGTCACAGACGGACCCTTGTGCGGCACTATTGTGTGCAAACGAGTGAAACTTCTGATTGACTGGTGATGGAGTGACGTAGCAAAATTACGCTCACAAATCTGGTCGGCGTAAGACGAGTCTCAAAAATACTAAATAGCTTGCACTTAGTTTCACAAATTAAAAGCATGATTTGCATGCACGTACCACAATTCACAGACGTATTTTGATGTGTGAAGCATTGTTTGTGTGCTGTTCTCATGCACACGCGGATCCGTGTTTACGCGTGTGTTCTTTTTGAGACTACTCTGGCTCCATAGACCATGACCTGGATGACTGAGAACCTTCATTGACACAGTTAGAGTGTTGTTAGGCAACTGGACATTAGGTTTTGTAGAAAACTAAATTTCTATCTGTTATTGGGGAGTACAAGAGCTATGTCCTAGGAGTGTGAACTGAAGAAGTCTCCTTGACAAAACGCAAATAGATTTCTAAAAAAGTTAATGTCTTGTTGCCTAGCGAAATTCCTTAAACTTGACCATGATCTGGAAGACAGAGACTCTTCGTAGACATTTCCCGAGGGATTAATAAAGTTCTATCTCATGAAATTTATTCTAATCATTAATATTCATTCATACAGTCTACATCAACATGTGCTTAGCCGTTGCTGGGTCATAATGGCAGCAGTCCCCCCTGACTGCCACCCAAATCACACTGATCCATACTGTGAGCCTTTCTGTAGTTGGTGAGCCCACTGGATGTTTTGTGGGTCCGGACAGTCAGAGCTCTGAAGCCTTGCAGATCCAAGACCACTTTAATAAGTAGTATTTTTTTGTTATCATGTCTCTTCTGTAGTATTTTGACTTCCTTACGTAGCACATATACCCACAAAGTCACACATACTGCCAGTAAATAGGGTCAATATACTGGTATGCCAACTCTAGGAGGCATTTTCTTTGCTAAATATACTTAAGCTATGGGCCAGATTTGGCTCAACTCTCTGTATTTGAATGCACTGAAACGATGATGAAACCATGTCAGCATTCCTCAACAGTGCACATCATGACGTTGCCAGTTTCCACTGTATTTTCTATTTCTAAAATGAAATTAGATTTGGTTGGATATTTTAGCAGCTCTGTATGTTGTCGCTCTAAAATGAGTCTTTTTTAACCTTGGTGTCTGCTTCCTATGTTCCCACATATCTGGCAGCTAGCACGGAACAATCTGCATTTGGCTGACGCTGAATAAAGACACTGTCGGTGAAGAGGCCATAAATACATAGAGCGTCAGGGTCCTGGTCCAGGAGTTGACTTCATTTAAGCGCACAGACATTTCAGCAGGATAAGCCCTCTCATATTCAAAGCTATGGTTTTAGTAAAACCTGTCTGCGGGGATATAGTGATGTGTAACTGTGATGGAAATCATCACAGCTCATCATCTATCTGACAAAGCTGGTTTGCCATTGTGTGTTCTAAATGTTTTTGTCCTTAATTGCAGGTCTAGTTTGTTGTTGCTGTTGTTGTTTTTCCGTAGGACAGATTTCTAGGAACTTGTGTGTTGAGTGGGCCATGACCCAGAGAAGATTTCATTAAATTGTGGAAATGGATCCAATTAAGGTGCTGGATACAGGAAAGGTTTTATCACTTCCCCTAACATGCTGAGACGGTGTGTTTTAAGTGCTGGAGGAGGTATGCCGTCTCAGAGCACTTTTTAGTTTCCTTGGTCAGAGAACACAACTGCAACAAGGTCAAGTCCCCAATTATTTGCTATGGTGTGACCCTTCATTCTTGGTATTAGTATTGCATATACTTTCCAAAATCCACATAAACTGGTCCACTTGGTTGGAAACTCAATAGAGTCCATAGTGGAGGAGAGTGAAACAGTGTGCATGTGCTACAAAAAAATAGAAATACCCTGATTGTGAAAATCTTTTTTAAAAGGTTCCTGTATATTCTGTCTGGAGTCTGATTTATTTTTTTTATTCTGGTTCGGAGAGGTTCCGAACGTTTACCTTGAAGAATAAAAATTGTTATTACAGATGCTTAATGATGTTTGACCTGATTAGATTAATCAGTCAGTAATGCTCTAGTTCAGGGGTTTTCAAAGTGTGGGGCGGGCCCCCGTGGGGACGCGGTGCGATGCTGACGGGGGGCACGTGTGACCCAGGGGAACATTCTTTTTTTTCTGCCGTACTACAATGAAGTGTAAATGCACATCCTTGTAAGTTGAACTATATCTCTTTTTTTTGTTTCTTTATGTTAACAAGGATACGATGTTATGCAGAGGTGTAGCTAGAACTATTTTATAGACAAATGCTGTTACTTATAGTTTGCGGCAGAGTGGGTGGTGGGGTTGATGTGCGTGAATTGTTTTCTTCTTGCTGGGGGGGGGCGTAACAGAAAAAGATTGGGAAGCACTGCTCTAGTTGATCCACTGAGGTCAGCTGCTCAACCACTCACCAATGATAAGTGTGATATACCCAAAGCACCGCAATAATGGTGATTGTGGGACACAGGATGATGTGTAGTGTGTTAGCGCTTTAACCCGAATCTTAATTAAACCCAAAACTCTTGATTAAGTAAAAAAAAAACACTTTTAACAAGTTAGACAATACATCAATAAGAAAGAATAACATTTAAAACACTATATCAGTTTTTTGGTTCGCTGACCAGAAAGTGAGCAGAGCTTTAACAGTGCATTAATGCTTTATAATTAATCATTTATTCATTGATTTTTCTTCGTCTGCTTATCCATTACTGGGTCACAGGGACAGCAGTCTCCACAACTGCCACCCAAATCACACCTAGGACTTCACACCTTGACTATTTGCCGTCAATATAATTTTCCAATACCGATGTGTGCTGCTGTCATTTCAGGAGTCATTAGATTCTCTTCCTCTTTGTGTATTTTTTGTATTTAAAATAAAATAAAATACACAAAATGCAATGTACTCTTCTAGTGTTTGTATTTTATTGTATTCTTTGTTCGGTGCTGATCTGCTGCTGGAGCCTTTGTTTCCCGCAGGATACGTCTGAGGGATAAATATCAATATCCATCCATCTATCTATCCCTCCATCCACCCCTCCATCAATCCATGTATCATCCATTCATCTTTAACAGCTTTAACAGCTCAGTGTTTCTCCACATCCAAAAAATTAATAAATACAATTGGTGCAACAGCGTAGCAAACAAAGCAAGAGAGAACCCAGCATGCGTTGTCCTTACACTAAATATTCCTCCTTTTTTTGCTCACATGGTTCCTTCCTTCCTGCTGCTCCTTCTTTCTTTTTTCAGTCCTCATCTCTTGAAGGATTTGACTGTGATGTCTCTGCAGCTTCACTCTAATTTCCTGTAAGAACAGAGTTGTGGGTTTTCACAGCAGGGTGGCCATATGTAATAGGAGCAAGTTATTTTACAGCGATGATTTCTCCCACTGTATATGACAAGTTCATATGGATATAATTACCAGTATCTTCAGAGGAATCCGCGTTTCCCCCTCAGTGACACTTCATTAATATATTAGGGCTTTTTTTTTTTTTTTTTTAATCGTGTTGTCAAACATTTGTTTCCTGTCCTTGTTTCAGTGACATTGTCAATATTAACATCTTTTTGACAAGTATAGCTGAACACTCGGCATCAACGCGGAGGCGTGCATGACAGTACAGGAACACTTCTGTCTCCTCTGTTTATGCACAGTGTAAAATTAGGCATAAACCAGAATACTACTGGCTGCATCAGGAGGGGGTGTAATGCCTGCTGTCATGCTTAAAGGGAAATATATCTGGGTCTGCTTTGAGCAAAATCCATCTTTTTTCCACTCCTTGTGTGTGCAGTTGTGAACTTGTGCTCTTTAAATCTTGTGCATTCTGAATTTAAGAAAACTTTTGATTATTATATGTTTTGACAATTTTGGACTTGACAGGATATGACAGGATACCAACAAATTTAATAATTTTGCTACAAACTGTGAAACATTTTTTTTTAAAAAAGGAAACCAGAAAAGATTTCTATGCTATTTGGATCATTACAAATACAGAAAACTTTCTGGTAACACTTGTGATTGTAGATTGCCATGTGGTAACGGGTTTGCAAAATGATGTGTGCCCAAAAACAGTGTTTCCCAACCTTTTTGTGGCACGGACAGGTTAAATGTCCTTAATTGAAGGACATTTATGGTGTTCTGAAATATTTCCCTGCCTATAAAGTCTTGTATCAATGACTTTGTGTCATTTTGAGTTTATTGTTGTTGTCTTCATTGAGAAAATATTTCCTAATCAAATATAGTTCCATGATGATGGAATCCTAGCCATTCTATTGTTCAGTTCTTCTGTTGATATGGGTATGGATCAAGTGGAAGTTATAGCCAGATGGGGCCAAAAGGAAACATTATTTCTCTGCAGCCCGGCACTAATTCACCCACAGACCAGTACTGGGCCCCGGCCCAGTGGTTGGGCCAGGGACCACTGCCCGAAAGCTTTACAGCAAGGTCGAGGACACTAGAGGGCCGTATTGTAGCTCATTTTATAAATATATATTTTTAAATCACGGAATTGTATGCAGATTGCTGTTGCCATCAACACAATAGCAGAATTGTTGAAGATAAAAAATAAGATATTACTCAGCATATATAAGTATTGGTTGACATTGGATTTGTGTGGAAATGTGTGGACTATATCACCAAAAAAAATTAGCTGACATCCCTATTTTTATATATTTATAGGTGTGTGTGTGTGTGTGTGTGTGTGTGTGTGTGCATATATTTATATATATGTGTATACAAATATATGTATATATATGTGTGTATCTGTACTTTATATTTTATGTGTCGAAATATATCGAAATAACTTGCTGATATCTATTTAGTGTTTTTCGTGCATTCATGTTACCCTCACTGTATGCAGAAACTCTTCCCTGCCTTCGTCATTACTATTTATGTTAAATAACAGGCTTTCAAATCTAAAAAAAATGTGGCACTAACAAAATAGTATCACTTCTTACAGAGATTTAATTTTTACATCAGCTTAGAAATGACTTGCCTCGCCTTCGCAGACGTCTCTGTGGGAAGAGCCCGTGTCCTTCAGACATTAGAGTGTCTTTCATTCCTCCTTAGTAGGACAGGAAACAGAAATTGGTCTTTTTGCCTCCATTAATCTGCTGACTGGCATCTCCTCCTGCCCTGGCTCAAAGCAGACACAGCACAGGCCCATTTAATGTGAAGTTAAGGGATGCTGAGGCTGCAGTAGCAATCAGCGTAGAGCACTGATGTCTACAGAGGCAGCCCCAGCTCATCGTTAAAGAGCAGCAATTAGCTGCGCTTTTAATGACGCACCACTCATTATGACATCTATTCTTCTAGCTTAACTCCAATGGGAACAAAGGGACGACTTCTTCGCTCATAAAATGACCTCTCACTTGTGTCTCTACTGGCGCTCTGGGACTTTTCACCATTAGAAGTCAAACCCACCCAGGTGCTGTCTGGTGCTTGAAGTGGTCCAGATGGTCCAGACTGGGAGTAGATTGTGATCAGCAACCTGGTGGTGGAAGCTCATGGCCTCATAGGTTTTAGTTACTCCAAGATATTAACCTCCCTGGTTCACATCACTAACCCCATGTTATTGGAAAATAAGTAAGGGGGGAAATAACAAAAAGAATAAAGAAATATCATATTATTATTTAGTAA
This sequence comes from Paraplagusia blochii, assembly GCA_016785265.1. Lineage (NCBI taxonomy): Eukaryota > Metazoa > Chordata > Actinopteri > Pleuronectiformes > Cynoglossidae > Paraplagusia > Paraplagusia blochii. The sequence goes on along the minus strand of JAFBJS010002042.1, from coordinate 5,639 downwards.
TAGGTAAAAATGTTTTACATTAAGAAAAAAAAACACTAACATAACTTGATTTGAAGAAGAGGAAATAATGTCAGTTTTCTGGAATATTAAGTCTTCAAAAAACAGAATGAATGCCACACATTATTAGAGATTGGATTGGATTCAATTATATTATTCATTCATTTTCTTCTGCTTGTCCGTTGCCGGGTCGCAGGGGTTGTGCCAGGGGCAGTTGACGCCACCCAAATCACATTGCACCATATTGTGAGCCTTCCTGTGGGTGGTGAGCTCACAAGAAGTGATGTGGGTTGGTGCTATGCTCAGAGCACCTCAGTGGCAACCTGGCAGTTGGTGGATTCGAACCAGGGACCTTGCGGACCCAAGTCCGCTTCCTTAACCACTAGGCCATCATAAAATGAATTTTATCTCTATGTGAATACATTACAAATAAATACATTCTGTATATATATATATATATATATAAATATATATATATATATATATATATACACACACACACACTAATAGTTGCTCCATTAATGATCTACAGTTAAATCCCCATCTGCATACAATGATTGTGGTCTAGTCACAGTCTGGTTGAACCGGAGTTGTGTCTGGAGGGTTCCAGGGTTAAATCCATCGACTGCCAAGTATCCACTGAGGTCCACTGAGCATGGCCCTGTCCCCACGTTCCCGGCGCTCAGAGCTGCCCACTGTCATGGTGATGGGTTATATGCAGATGTCACATTTCAGTGTGTGCAGTGGTGTGAATCACAATGTCAAAATGACAAAGAGGTTCCTTTCCTTTAGGAGTTGGCTTTCCGTGAAATGCATTAATAAGCTGAGCTGCAATGCTGCCATCTAGTGTCTGACAATGGATAATCTCTCTCTCATATATATATATTTTTTTTTTGTTTGTTTGTTTGTTTTTTATTTCTCCCTTAGAGCAGTAGGTGTTTGAACGGAAGTAAAATAATGATGCACCTACAAACTGAAGTGAAAGCAACGGCGTGGAATAAATTGAGACGTAGCCCTTTTTTCTTATTATTATTGATTGTTTGTTTTGGGTAGGAATGTTAGACAAAAGGCCAATACTGATTGACAGATTAGAATGGAGCAGTAAACACACTACCACAGGTACTGTCAACTGCACTGAAGCAACAACTTCAGCCGAGAACCTTCACAACAGGCTAAAACTGACAATGCAGAACAGCCATGTCTTTATTTAGTCCTGATTTTCCTTGTCAGAGTTCGTTCCCTGACTTGTTTTTGTTCACACACATGTTTTCCAGCTCTTCAGCTCAGAATTCCGTGACAGAAGAACGGGCCAATATACCAGGCTTTTTGCTTATGCAATATAAAGCAAACAGTGCGACACAGGACAAAACCAGTGTACAGAGGAGGGTGAACTCTTAATTCGAGCCAGTGATCATTTCTGTCACAGCAAAATAAAATAGTTAGAGAAGTTTCTAGTCTCTTTTTTGGTATTTTTTTGTGCAGGAGGCGAGGGATCTGTTGATCTGTTGTGTTTTTGAAGAGCTCACAGAGCAAACTGAAGAGAGAAGTTTCTACAGTCTGAGCACACAGGAAAGCAAATTCTCAAAACAGTGTCTGGCTGACTAGCACCCCCTGATGTTTTGAAAAGGAATGAATGAAAATAAAGCACACTGGCAGGCATCTTTACTCTCTTTTTTTTCAGAAAATCACTCTGGTGTGGATGATTTTTACGCGACAAAAATCAGCCATGATGGAAAACAAGATAATTAATCGTTTTCCTGCATCTGTCATTAAAATAATAATAGTATAACACAATTTAAGTGGCCCGGTGCAATGGCTCACAATCTTTGTTTTGACCCCTTTTTTAACAGCACAATTTTCTTGCAACCCCAGAATCTCATCACAACTATCAATCATGAAACAATAAAAGATCAAATATTTCTTACATTGTATTTTTCCCTTCAACTTGATTTAGTTTTTAAAATCGAACCAATTTTTTTTGCTGTGTTTAGGCATAATTCAAAAACAATTTCAAGAAATATTTAAAAAGTGAAAACCATAAACATTTTGTTTTTATTTTACCCATGACATGTTTTTGATAGGTTCTGAAACATCTCCAAAAATACAGAATACTCTGTGAGAAGTTTTATTCAATTCATCTCAACTCACATTTGTACAATGAATTTATCTCTGTCCATATATCCGTTACCGGGTCACAGGGCTAGTAGTCTCCAAGACTGCCCTCATACTGTGATCCTTCCTGTGGGTGGTGAGCCCACACCACCACATTTGTATAATATGCTACACCAAAAGACAGCAAAAATTGTATCCCTTAGCCAGAAATGCTTTGGATTTTTTTGTTCAGTATTCAAATGTAAGAAAATCTAATAAAAATCAATCAGGAAAAACTAAAGTTAGTGATTTCTGTCATGTTCTGCTGAGACCACAGACCTTAACGGCCTCATTGATTTACAGATTAGTTTGACTCTGAGTTTTATTGTGAAATAAGAGGCACTCTGATCAGGGGAAGGATGTGCCTCAGACCCAAACAACAGAAGATGATGATTTTGTTTTCATATGCAGGAAGTCAATCGCAGGAAACGTCACACCTAGTCAGAGTAATTGGCACCCTGTGTTTTTCTGCAGCCTCCAGCTGTGGGAGACAAGGCAGCGGAGGAACAGTCTGAAAAAAAAAAACCAGAGTAGGAAGCTTGATTCAAATGTCGCCCCCGACACTGGAATTACCAGACCAGGCCCTAATCAGAGGAAACATTTGATTCAATCAGGACCACCCGCTGGAGCAGCCTGGAGATTGCCCACCCACGTGAAGGCCAATTTGGTGCCAGTAGTATTTGGCCATTCCTGAGTGTACAGCACAGAGTGTCAGATTTGTTGAGAGAGTGGGGGCATCGTATTTATTGTTTGAGCTTTTGTTCAGATAAGTTTCCTGCTACAGCAACTTCTTACTGACTTCATAAAGCTGTCGACATTAACGTCACAGGACATGTTGTAGGACATGAAATATTGTGGAGGCTGATGGTGATTTGCTGCAGTTTTTAAAGTAACACTTAAAATGACAGAAGTCTGCAAATTTGTGATTTATTTTTTTTGGCTGCAGATAATAACATTACAGACAGCACATTGGTAGCAGAACTAGAAAGTGTCACACACACACACAAACACACACACATGCCTGAACTTGTCTGGACCGTCAGGAAAATCCACTCTGAAGAAATCAAATCATAGCAAAACGTCAAACTTCGTGTCCAAATCACAGGAGCAGTCAGCTGTAGTGCTCATAAATGTGGAGAATCTGAGGGCTCAATGGTCTTTGACTTCCATGACTGGATTTGCAGTTAATAATAACCCCCAAATGGAAGAAACCAACTGGACTTCTTCTTGGAGTTCCTTCTTCTGTGTTGAAACACAGGGAACAGTAGAAATGACACTTCTATAAAACACTGGTTTTGGTCACACCATTTTAGACAGAAACTGCTCCTGATGAAACCTCCTTCAACTCCAAGAACAAGTCGAGAAGAAGTTGTTTACAACCAAACTTTGTTGGTTTATCATGACCTGGATAATTGACAATCTTCACAGACTTTGTTGCACGAGAAGTTGACATTAAAGACAGAAATAGGTGAAAATAATAACTTTCTGCAGGTTTTATAGAGAGCTACAGCTTTTGATTATTATCGTAATAGATATAATTTATCAGTTTATATTTTATTCCAGTAAATGATAAGGTGGAATATTTGAGAAAAACAATGCCAAAAAAATATATATATTTTAAATATTCCAGGACATGCAGAACATAAACAGCAAAATGTACCTGAAAAATGACTTAAACGAGCTTATTAAGGTGGATACTCTATATTGGGGGTCAACTTTGGGGACTTTGTCATTGACATTAACTGTAAATAAACCAAAATAGATTTTCTTCCTACTATAAATAATCATAACTTGTCGGGTACTGGCAGTTGTTTCATTCTCGGTTGTTGTTTTTTAAAACATATTTTGAATAGTCATATTTTCATCTTGATTGTAAGATTTTGTCTGTTTTTGATCATTGAACAATGGTTGTGAACCTGAGTGTTGTTCACAAACCTTAAACCCTAAAAAAAGGCAAAACTCTTGACAACAGATGGATTTTGTTTTTTCAATCGGTTAATATTTCCCTCTCATGTGTCTGACACCTTTCCTGCCGTCAACTCTCTGTGAAAATCATCTCTCTTTTTTCCATCTGGCCTCGTTGTTCCAAAATAGTGGTTCTAATTCAGAGTTAAAGTCTATCCAATCTAAATGATGACACCATGATCTTCTGAGAACACCCAGAGCTTTTTAAATCCACTCTGACCTTATAACATCAGGCTCATGCTCCTGGTTGTCTCAGGTCAGAACTGCTTTAATCTAGTTTGGCGCTCTAATGAAATGTGCTGTTCATAAGGAGAGTAACCGTATTAGACGGAGGGGAAACCTGATAGTGAGGGGCCTCCATGGCAACGGTGTCTGTGAGTCCAATGATTGGAAAGACTTTGAAACAGATTTGCTGGGCTTGAGGGGAGATGACAACATGGTGGGTGGGTGGGTGGGCAGAGAAGCCAAAGGAAGGAGCTGCATTTGCACCTTCATAATAATATTCTGTTTATTGTGTGTGATTTATCCACTATGATAAGTCAGTGGTAATTTCTGCCGTCTTCGTCTTCGTCACCGTCAGATGATGTATTTCCATATCAGAGACGACAGCACAGCATGAAATCCTTCAGGAAGGCTTGTCCTTAATTTGATGTCCAAATGCTGCTAGTTTTTTTTTTCTTCCAACAGTAATTGTTTTATGATAACTACACTCAAATCAACGTATTTCCATCTGTGCACAAGGAGATACTGTACTACAGTTGAGTTTAATATATCTGCAGTGAGCTCAAAGGAAAGAAGAGTGAACTTTCCATCATTGTGACATGGTCGACCACTGCACACAACCAAATATGACTTCTGCATTTTACCCAGCACTGGAGGGCGCTGCGTTAGGGATGGTACCATGCTTAAAGCACCTCGGTGGTAACTGCTGGACTCAAAACCATAAACATTCCAGTTATTTGTATTAAAGGTTAATCAGTACTTTACATTATATAGTATTGTTTCTTATATTATATTATACTCCAATATATAATATTATATATTGGAGTTATGCTCATATACTTACACCTTGCACAATATATTACACTGTGTGGACATATACAGTATATATATATATATATATATACAGTATATATATGTATATACAATATATACACAGTATGTGTGTGTGTATATATGTATATATATATATATATAGTGCTGTTACCATCACTGCTACTGATACACTAGTACTGTGCATATGTTTATACTGTTGTCTTATCATCCATCTATTTATTATTTACTTAACTTGTTTCTAAATGTACTGGTTATTATACATTTGTACTCCAATATTTTCTGTTCAACCCTGTGTAAATATCCTTATGCCATCATGCTTATTTTCTGCAATCATACCTCCACTATGACTGTACATCCTTTAGCTAACGTATATTGTCTGAATGCCTTTTTTTTCCTTTTGGCTTAAACCCTATTTAGGGATCGGGTCACAATTAATCAGCATTTTCCATCTCCTTCTGTTCCCTGTATCT
>JAFBJS010002041.1:0-54190 GCA_016785265.1 Paraplagusia blochii | reverse complement strand
AAAAAAAAAAAAAAAAAACATCACATAATCTCTCCAGTATGGAATGTATTTTGTGTGGGCAAAAGATGAGATTACTTCAAAACATTGTTCCAAGTGTAATAGGTGAGAAAAAAAAGTGTGTTGCGTACAGTCAGTATGATTTTAAAAAGATAGTAAAAAATGTGATTTCTGAAAAAATATGGTGTATTTTCCAGCTGAAAAGGCCCACTTGAAAATTTTCTAATAAATCAAAAGTGCAGTGCACTTTTTTTGTGGATTCTGCTTCGTGGATTCTGTTTATTGACCTGGAATGGTGCTCAGAAATCTATCAAAATCCTTAAGTACCACTTTGGTAAGCACGCTTCGCTGCGTGACGTTTGTGGAAGCATTATATTTACTGTAGTAAGGAGCCTCACAGGGAAACACTGTACTCTACTATGCTTCGACAGCATGTAATAATACTGTGCTGTACCGTGTTTCAGCACAGTGAGTAATATGTACTGAGCGTACAGTGTATTGTTATATATGTATTATATGTATTGATACATGCAAGGACTCCAAAATGCCACCGGTTAAGAGATATACAGAATTAAATCTCAAGGTCGGAATTATCAATGATCAGCTGAATAAAAGTAACCAGACAGAGACAGATATTATCCGACGTATGATGACGGGACGGTAAAGAGCATACTTGACACTGTTATGCTGCCCAACTGTTTGACACAGACACTGAAGAGGAAAAAATTGATGGATATGTGGATGAGGGAATTGAAGATTTCTTGTTTTTTTTTTTGTTTTTTTTAATTAGTTACAATGTTTTATCATTATTACAGGTTAATAGTCTAAAGAGACATTAGTGTATTATATGTGTTTTATTTGTTTTGCTCAATGTCTCTAAAATACACCTGTCTATAAAAATACACCTGTCATACCTATGGTGTGTATACACCATAGGTATGACATTTAGTTGATATTGTGCCATAAATTACAGTGTGCTGTATGGTTCAGAAAATATGATAATCAAATTCTTTGACAAAAATAACATAATTATGTGAACTGAACACCCTAAATTGACCTTTGCTTTGAGTCTTTGTGTAAAAGGTTGTTACTCTGTCTATGTGGCCCTACCCAAGGTTTTGTCTGCCGTCGCCTATCGACTACCGAGAATGGCCCTTCCTTCTGTAACCTTGAAAATGATTAAGTGGTAGAAAATAAAGTAATACTCATTGCAAATAAATAATTACGGTAATGGTGATAGATTGAGGCAATGTTTACCTTATCCACCTCAATTCTCTAGTGCTTTTGAATTTGCAAAAATAGGAGTGTAAGACTTTGTTATAAGGGAAACACATTTGAAGCTGCCAAGGACCAAACAAAATTTAGTGATGGTTCTTCATTACTATTCTGAATAAATGACTGATAATGGCTGATTATTCCTCGGTACAAAAAAAGTTTGGGAGCACTGCTCTACACTATATTACAACTACAAAGCAAGTGGTATTGAGTCATGGGTTTAATAACATCCAACTTTAAGGACTCACCCGGAATGGCAGATTATAGATATCTCTCGCCTGGAAACGTGACCGCAGTGGGGGATCCAGAGGGTTGCCTTTGTACTTTGGAACTGGTAGTCCAAGAGCGATGACCCGAAAGTCCTCGCTAACACGGATGATTTTCCAGCTGTCCAGCTCTTCCTTGGTGTGCTCCTGCCAAGATCAATATACAGATAAATCCTTCATGACATGAACATTTGTGACAAGGCACTTATTTTCCTTCTGGCAGAAAAAATAGCTAAGGATGAAATTTAAAAAGTCACTATATTTCTACAAATTGTGTAAGTATTTATTTATATAAAGGAAATAAACTGTCAAAACACAAAATATATAGCTGTTTTATTCTTTCATAAGGTAGTTTGGGCCGATCTATATGACCATTAGTTTGACACAATTATTTGTTCATTCCAACATATGTATAGAGTTCTGTATAGAGTCCATTTAGTCCACTGTAAAAGACAACAGGGAGAATTCCTCTGTATCAGTATCATTAAGTCCAGTCATGGAGACAGCCATGTTGATGAACTGTTGTCATCAGTCAGCTGCAGGGTTGGTCTACCAATAATATTTCCCCCTAGGGAATGGACAGGGTTTTCCTGGTTGAGTAATTTGGAGACATTGGGACAAGATGAAATGATAATAGGGTTCACTTTACAACTTTATGCAAATTCTTCAGATAGGAAGAACAGATAGATAACAATAAAATAACATTAAGCTATTGGGGTCCAACAACCAGTAAATGGCTTTATGATAAAACCATTGAGCGCTAGAAAGAGAAAACAGCTGGAGAGAGAAAACACATTTCTCCAGTTGCAGCTTTCCTCCACTGACTTCCTATAAAATAAAAAAAAAGGATAGGCTATAAAATCCTTATATTCTCGTTTAAAGCAGTTCATGACTAGGCCAGAGCACATTTTGTATACCACCCTACCTACCTTTGACATTACAATTCTCAGAAAATGCAGGCATACTTTTAGATCGTATCGCTCCCTGATGCCAGTGTGACTTATATGTAGCAGACATCTTTCTTACATTCAGATTTAGCCCACGTTGTAATTATATTTGGCTTGTGAGATCATATCAAATATTCATAAAGGGCCTATACTGCATACTGGCAAGATTTGTATTATTGGCAGAGCAATTATAGAACATATAAATATCATATATATTACATACATTATAGAACACAATGTTCTTTATAATTTAAAGCTTCAGTTAAAGATTCCATGTTTAGCTCAAACTAATGTTTGTTTAAATGTCAAGAATATATTTGGGGGCAAAGGAAAGCATGAACAACTTCTGTCAAGATTGGCAAGTGACTGTGCCCCAGTTTTTAATTTTGTTCCACTGTGAATTTAAGTTTGACACATTTGCTCGACAACAAGATTTATATTTAGGGCTCACCCAGGTAAAATCCCATGGTGCTCTTCCACCTACTTTATGAACAAACACATACACATCAAGCAAAGTGCCGTTTATTGCTCTTCCTCTCCATTCCCTCTCCATCCCCTTCGATCCCATAACCTCAACATTAAATTAGACCTTAAATTATTTTAATATAACAACATAGAAGTGTTTGCATTCTGTCTGCCACATATTTAGATTATTAGCTGTTGTTTATTTGCTTATTCTCGCCATCTGTAGATTATTATTGTCATTTTTTAAAATATTTTTTTGGTTTTGGTTTAACAAATTGACAACAATTTTGTCATGAAACAATGAAGCTGTGATAGCTCATAGTACTGACCTGCAGCAGCTTGTCATAACGCTGGGCTGACATTAGGAAGCGTCCATCTTCCAGTTGCATCTCTCTGTTTTCTAGCAGGTTGTTAAGAACAGGTAATACATTTCTCTCTGCTTTCTCCAGACCTTCCAGGACAAGGACTCGACCTTGCGTTGCTGCCCTCACAGCACACTGCAAAAAAAGTGTCCAATTATTTTTTACATTTGTTACATAACAATTGTTACAGGTAGATAAAAGATAGCATGTAGTACTCACAAACATAATCCATTAACTACTGAAAAAAAAAAACATTCTGAAGTTTAAAGCTCAGGGCTCAACAAGTGGCATGCATATAGTACAGTAGGTTAAAGTAAATACTCTAGTAAAAATTGGATAAATGGCATCTCTAACCACAGAACTGTATGTGAGGACCAGCGTTATTTGTAACGTTGTTATGTAACTGAATTACTTTTCGCGGTAACTAATAACGTATTGCGTTACTTTTCCCATTCAGTGACGCCGTTATTGTTACTTTTGTGTAAAATATTTCATTACTATCTGTGGTCCAAATGGTCGGTTTCTACCTGCCACGGAGAAAGCACTGTGTGGTAGAGAAGCCTGTCTGCTGCCTGTCAGTGTGTGTGGTCACTATCACTGTTATGAGTGAAAGATGGCCAGGCACACTAACTGAACCATGCGTTGAAAAGGAGAGATGATTAGTTGACATAGATTAACGTTTCAGGCTAAGCCAATCAGAAAGAGACCTGGGTGGGTTTTCTTGCCTTAGAGGGAAATAAACAGTCTCACACACATACACAACGCGGTACAGCAGCACACACCCACAAGCAAGACAACGACAAATGGCAAGTTGAGGTTATTATAAAGATGCCTGTCAAAATGTCTAAACATCTATTTGGTTTTTATTGTACCACTACAATTCATTATGATAGTTGTTACAGAGCACAACATAAAACTTTTTTTGTGTTTTTAAAGTAAACTAACAGTTATTAGTTACTTTCATAATAAAAAAGTAACAAGCAACTAGTTACTTTTTCAGAGCAGTAACTAGTAAAGTAATAAGTTACTTTTATAAAGTAACTTGCCCAACACTGGTGAGGACATGCCTATCCCATGCAAACTCACATATTGAGAATTTTGTATTTACAAATTTAGGCTGATGTTTTTTTCCATTTTTCTTTTTTTTAGGTTTCTAGTTAGCTAAGAGCATAGTATGTATGTTGTTTTCACTACAAGTACATATCACTTAGTTAAAACAATTTTTGTATATTTCAGACTCTATTTGAATTTCAGAAAAACCTGTGGGGCATACACATGGATAGCTTTTAATAGCACTCCTTCAACTTCTCGATGTTCTCTTACATTTTTTGACCATTGTGCAATCATGATACAGAGACGATATATTTAAAATCAGGACACATTATAATGTACAAATATAAGGACAACATTAGAGACTGTAACACCAATATGTGAAATATTTTTACATTCATTGAAAAACAAAACAAAAAATAAAAAAAAAAAACAACTGAATGCTTGTGTAGCAGCCATCATCTGAACAGGAGAAACAAACAGAATCAAGTCCAAAAGATGTTTTAATAATGCAACTATTTAACTTATGTAACATAAAAAACAACTTGGGGCTAGAGTTGTTGTATGTGTTGTCAAGTCTGAAAACATTTCCTTGAACATCAGACACTGAGTGTGTATCTTTTTTTGGACCACTGAATTTGCCATAATCTGCACATCATTGTGTTTAAAACCAAAAGGAAAAATTCCCGCAGCTGTAACACAGTTTCTACAAGCAACTGGTGGGAAACCAATTTAATTCAGCATGTGTGTATGTGTGCATGGGTTCAGAGACTTTGTGAAGAAAAAAAAAATAGTGTGTTTTGACGTCAGCAGGCAGGAAACTTCAGCTGTCTGGGTGAACCACAAAGTGAGTGGCCGTGTAATTAGGTTAACATGTAAATACGTGGCAGGTCGTGTGGGAACTGGAGCACAGCCGTAAAACTATAGTGGGGACCAGATGCTCTAAATTTAACTTGTGATCCATTTTGGTCCCAACCAACACTATAATCACATAATTGTAAGAAATGTACATGACGCAGAGTTTTTTTCAGGAAAGACAAGCGAGTGCAGACAGTCTTTGAGTCTGACACCAACCAAGGAGGAAAAACTTTAAGGCTGTTTGTACAAGTGTCATTAAGATGCTTAAAATAACCATCTACATTCATTGAAGGTCATTTTGAGGAGGAGGTAAAGGAGCTGTTGTTTCTAATGACATATAAGTGGAGATGTTAAGTGGTTGTGGAAGGGAGCATAACGTTACCCTTAGATTTTTCTCAGGGAGCAAAGTGCTCTGTGTGTCTTATTTTTGAGAACATTGATATACACAAATGTAATGTAATGAACACCTACAAACAGCATACATACCATGTTTGACTTTGATGATGCTGTCACCACTATGCCTTACTGTTGGGACTCTATTGGACAAAAATGAGCAGTGCCTAGTTTCCTCCAAACATGTTGCTTCAGATTAAAGCCAAAAATAATCTATCTTGGAGCTCTTTGAGGTGTTTATTAGCAAACTCCATGCATGAATGCATTTCCATTGGGCCAATCTGCCATAAAGCCCATAGTGGTGGAGGCTCAGTTCTCATTTGCTCTGCCATGCACTGTGGGCAGTAATGGTCAAGGATGATCAGAAGACATTGACATTCCTTATAGCAACATATTATTATTTATTCCATAATTTAATAATTGTTTGGAATCAAAACTAAATACATTTTAGTTCTGACAATTACCGATTAAAAAACTGCAAGTATTGCCTATAATAGACAGCTAATACGTTGATTTTCTTCTTTCTTTTTTTCTGTTTGGTTTTCCCTGGAAATCTTCATTTGATAGTAAGTGAATAAAGCCAGCAATGTAATAGCCACACAATTATGCAACTGTTTTGTTGCGACCATAGCAGCATACACCACGTGGATGTTTTTCCTGCATTCTCTTTGCATGTGTATGTTTATGTGTATGACGATATTAAGCTGAAGGAAGACAAAGATAGCAAAAAAGAAAAGGAAGATGAGGGGAACAGACACAAGGAGAGACGTCCAGATTTTATATAGAAATCAGTGCAGGGCCCGGAGGAATTATTTTATGTTCTAGGTTGAGCAGGCGTGTGCACGAGTACAAGCACACACATTGGTGCACACAGGACTAGGTTTCTGTGTTTAGATATTTTACTATGACTGGACACTAAGTTCAAAGTAGACCAAAAAAATATTTTTCTCATCATTAAAACATCTGGTGATGCTAGCAAAGATTTTTCTCAAAATATTGTTGAAATCCTAATACCAGGGAAATGAAAATAAACAAAAACATAGCCAAATGTAGTCTTTAAGATTAACACAGATACACCTACAGGGGCGTAGCAAATAATCTCAACTAAGTGTAGTCAAAGATGGGGCTACAAATATGCCAAAAACCTCCCCCCTAAATTGGTATCTTTCTGACCCACAGCCAGACAATAGGCAAATAGCAAAAAATTATCCAAAATAATATCTATTGAAAAGCCTTTCCATAACTATATAAACCATACCAAACTATGTTTGATAATAACATTTTGCTAAAATTCAATATGCTGATATTGTCCAAACACACTGATATCAGTCAATTATGATACATTATACATATTTACCCTCCAAACTGAAGTAATCAACAAGAAATTACAGCATATTTAGCGAAGCCCACGTTGTGCTTATCAGGTTTTACTTTTTTAGAGCAACACCAATTGCAACTCAAACTGATATTACATAATTATGCTAATACCAGGCCATTAACACTGATCACTTGATATTATTGGAAACCCTTGCAGTGGTGTTCCATGATTTCTGTGTCTCAGCGCTTACATACTTGAATCTTAAATTCAGTTTCTTTAACATAGACGCATGTGATGTTTCCAACAAGATCACCAGAAAAAATGTCCAACCAGAATAAATGAGTCCAATGGGTGATCTGGTTGAAGACTCTGGTTGGTTATAAACATGGTGGTGGCTATAAACAGAGATGGTTATAATAAGCACGTTAGCACATAAGACTTGAAAGCAGTGAGCATAGAGTCCTGGGTTCATTTCGCAAGGGAACTGCATGCTTGATAATATTCATCCTCCTCTGTGAGTTGCGTTGGTGAGAAGTGTTTGCTAAATGCATAAATGTAAATGTAGATATTTATAAACTCGCCCAATCTTAATGACAAGACACAAGTAGACTCTCACACACGCGCACACAACAATTCACACCTGTGAAAAAAAATCTGGTCTCCTATACATGAGCTGGTACCATGGAAACAGAGGATTCATGTCTTCATTTGGACACAGTAAAGGCAGGAAGGGGATGAACAGGAGAAGGTGAAGTCAAAATTAGGTGGGGTAGCTTTGTGTAAGCATTTGGAAAATGCCATTTACAGAGGTAATTTTAAACATGTTTTACTTTTTAAGGTTTTGTGTATGTTAAACATCTTTAACTGCTACTCAGCAGATGAGCTTGCATTTGTCATGCATTTATCAATATCCTGCCACTTATCCATTAGAGGGTAAAACACATCTTTCAATCTAATTCCACAACACTGTCTACTGTCTGAGCATCTGCCGTACATGCAAAAGGTCCTTGGGTCAAGAGGAGTCACATAAATGCATTCTTGTGATATACATGGGTTGCAGATTGTGAATAAGTTGTGGGTGAATAATGGACCTTATTTTTTACCTGGTCTATGTAAAAGGCTGTCCCTGATCGAATCTCTCTCCTCTGCTTCAAGTCAGTCTCTGTAGTGTCTCTGGACAAAGCCACGTACTCCACCTCCCGCTTGGTCAACTCCTAGTCAATAAAAAGGAGAAAGAAAAAGTATTATGACTTTATTGAAAGTTTAAAAAAGGTAAATGAATATTTTGCAGATATTAAGTGAATCATAGAACTTAACAAGAGTCCTATTTAATAAGGAGTTGATAGATTACTGGTTGTATGTGAATGACATACAGTATGTGATGTCATTTGAAGCTTGTTAACACTATTGACCTGATACTAACAGACATTAAGGGCACAATTGATATTCAATACTCACAAGGTACTGCATAGCAATGGACCTTCTCAAGGGTCCTGGTGGACCAATAAGAAACACATCCTGGCCCAAAAGGTCTTTTTGCATAATCCAGCGCAGGTGCTGAGCCACAGTTTGAGGTAATGGGCTTGAAACTGGTGATGATGCAACAGTATATAAGTGAGTTGTATGTCAGACTCTTACGATGCAAATTCACATTTGTTGAATAGTTGACATGACATACTGTGTTTTATTGGAACCAGTTCTGGACTTCGGGGTGTTTTTATATTGTAGGTTATTTCTCCAATTGTAACTGCATCACCTGGAAATTACAGAAGACAAGATCAAAGCAATTCAACATGAAATATCATGTAATAACCGTGATATAAATGTACATGCCTACTTAATGATCTAATACCAGCACATTCAGACAAAAAAAAAATCAATCTTAATTAACTGCCCTTTTGGGAAGTATCTGAAAAGTTACATTGGAAGCATTTCCATGTCCATTTTCAATGGGTAGTTTGCTGCTGAGTGGTTAAGGAAGCGAGTTCAGGGCCCCCGGTTCAAATACCCTTGTTACTGCTGAGGTACCCTGAGTATGGTATCAAGGGTCAATAACCCTCTCCCTGAACCAACACCTTAATATGGTGGAGGGGTTTGAGCATCCGAATGAACCGAATGTTGTCTAGGGCTTAATGTCCCTTGTAGGGTCTCCCATGGCAAACAGGTCCAAGGTGATGGATCAGACAAAGGGTGGTTCAAAATACCCCTTAGAGAAATTGGCATCAACAAGGCAGACAACATTGCCCAGATTAGCATTACCAGGGCCTGACTCTGGAGCTTAGGACTCACAGGCATGTTCCTGGTGGCTGGGCCAGGCCTGAAGAAAAGACAAGGAACCACCTTCATGTGGACTCACCACCCACAGGAAGGCCAACAAGCAGCCCCAATCCCCAGACGACTACTTTCGCTATGGGGACATGAAATGTCACCTCACTGGAGGGAAAGTAGACTCTTATGGGAGGTACTTTGGAGAAATCATGAGGGTTTGTTGGAAACGTTTACTAGAAACCCCTATGAGGGAGGCCTTTAACTCCTACCTCCGGGAGAGCTTTGAACAGGTCCTGAGGGAGTGGGGAGACATTGAGTCTGAATGGAACAGGTTTTCCTCCTCCATTGTAGAAGCAGCTGTCCAAAGCTGTGGACGTTAAGTCTCGGTGCCTGTCAGGGCAGCAATCCCCGAACGGTGGTGGACACCAGAGGTTGGGGATGCCGTAAAGCTCAAAAAGAGGCTGAGGCTACAAACAGATAGCCTCTGCCACTGTCCGCGCAACGGACAGTGGCAGAGGCTATCTGCAGGGTGTGCTCCAACTATCCAACTCGGATTCATTAGGAACAATGCGGTTTATGTCAGGGTTTTGGAACACTGGACCAGCTCTACACCCTACACAGAATTCTTGAGGGATCATGGAAGTTTTCCCAACCAGTCCACTTGTGTTTTGTGGACTTGAAGAAGGCTTTTGACCAGGTCCCTCTTGGACACTTGTGGGAGATACTGTGGAAGTATGGGGTTGGAGGCTCTTTGCTAAGAGCTGTCCAGTCCCACTATGAATGGAGCAGGAACTTGGTTCGCATTGCTGGTAGTAAGTCGGATCTGTTTACAGTGCATGTTGGGCTGCAGCAGGGCTGTCCTTTGTCACCGGTTCTGTTCATTTCTTTTATGGATAGAATGTCTAGGTGCTGGGTGAGGTCCAGTTCGGGAGACACCAGATTTCATCTCTGCTGTTTGCAGATTATGTTGTCCTGTCAGCTTCATCAAACCAGGACCTGCAGCATGCGCACGGGCGGTTCGCAGAGTGTAAAGCAGCTGGGATGAAAATTAGCACCTCTAAGTCCGAGGCTATCGTTCTAAACTGGAAAAAGGTGGTCAGTACCCTCAAGGTTGGGGGCGAGCCCCTGCTTCAAGGGGAGAGCTTTAAGTATCTTGGGGTCATATTCACGGGGGCTCTGTCACCCGGGGAGAAGCTCAGAGTAGAATCATTACTTCTCCACATGGAGAGGAGTCAGTTGAGGTTGCTTGGTAAATTACATCGGATGCCCCCTGGACGCCTCCCATGGGAGGTGTTTGGATCATGTCCCATTGAGAGGAGTCCAAAGGAAGATCTAGGACAAGCTGGAGCGACTATATTGAATGCCTCGGATTCCTCCCAGATGAGCTGGAGCAAGTGTCTGGGGAGAGGGAAGTCTGGGTATCCCTCCTGCAAAATTTGAATGAAATACTTATTATTCATTTTCCAAAGTCACAGAGAGCCAAAACAGAAGGATGAAAGAGCCACACGTGGCTCCGGAGCCACTGGTTGCCGACCCCTGATCTAGGACAAGCTGGAGCGACTATATTGAATGCCTCGGATTCCTCCCAGATGAGCTGGAGCAAGTGTCTGGGGAGAGGGAAGTCTGGGTATCCCTCCTGCAAATGCTGCCCCCGCAACCCGGTTTTAGATGGATGGATGGTTGGATGGGTATTTATTAACAAAAATGTACAATATAACAAAAATGACCAATATTTTTACACAGTGCAACCTAAATAGTCTGAGGGCTACTATTAAGGGACCAGGATGTTCAGTCAACTTGATTACATGAAATGTCTCAAATATGTTGAAATGGATTGCTAATTCCAAATAGTAATAGTAGGTGAGTGTGGCATATAACATGTTTCTCACAATATATTTGAAGATGTAACATTGCGTCATGACTGACAAAGGCTTCCTACTTGTAATGTTTAAAAAACAGATATCAAAGTACACCAGCATTCCAACTGTTGTGGATCAAACAGAAAAGTTTCTTTTATCCTTTGATGAATTGCACCAGATTACACCCAGTGTAAAGTAGGCACTAATACATCTGATATCTGCCCAATGAATAAAAAGTAACAGAAATAAATGTTGGAAAAATATGGAAGAAGTAAGCAGTCCAAAGGAAGTTTAGAAGAATAAGGTCTTAAAGACAAAGTACTATGGGTCTAAATTCGCCAAGTCCAAGTCCTACAAATGTGGAATTGATGACAGAGTCACCACAGAAGACTAATAGCAATGTGAACAGTGAATGTGTCGGACTGTCTTCAGCCGTGGTGCAGATGTGCAAAGTCAACAACGAATCTAAATGGGAAGAAGGGTGCAGCAGTGTAGTCTGTCTGCTCAAAGATACCCTGCAACAATCTCACTACATTAGGGTCTTTAATGTCAACAATGGTATGGTAACTCTCGATCATGAGGTGAACAATGTTCTTGGCATTTACTGTCCAACACAGACCTTCATGATAATAGTTGGAGGTACAATTAGAGTAGGTCTTAAATTTGCCAGTGAGAAAGAGGCCAGCCATTTCCACGAGCACTGGAAGCAGCTGAGGGAAAACAGACAAAAGGAAGCGGAGAGTAATGTGCCTTTAAAGGTCAGGAATTTTCTGAAAGCCACCTGTAAGATGAAAAAAACCCAGATCAACAGTAATACTAAAGTAAGCAGCATTTTAAAAGCCTACCCCTCATCCAGGAAGAAGAAAAATGGAAGATGGAGAATCAAGAAGTGCAAAACAGGCAATAGCTCATTGGTCAAGCATGGTGGAAATGTAGAATGGACATTTGACCAACACTTTGATTTAAAAAACATTGATAAAGAACAAATGCCCTTTCTGGACAATTGTGACAGTTGCATGTCTGAACTTCAGGAGACAAAAACTGCCCTAGATTCCATCAACCTAAATGAGAAGAGTAGAGATGTGGAACTTGTTGAACATACACTGCAAAAACAAACTCCTTCACCTCTTCTTGAAGAACACACCACAACACAAACTCTCACTGGACTGAAACCCAGCCGGTCCACTGCACAAAGGCCTCCACGTCTCAATCGAGCCAGCCTTCCTCCACCACCTCCGCCACCAACATTTCAGGTCTCAAACATTGTGATGCCCCTTCCTCATACTACCCCACCTTCCGAACCTGTGCCAACTAATTTCCACATGCCTGCAGATACAGCCATAGGGGATTCCTGTGCCCCCTTACCAGGGACTACAAAGCAGAATCACCTTACAACAGTCACCCAGGAAAATAACGAGAAATGTTTGCCTACATCTCCTCCTCTTCCTGATTTTTCTCTACCGTCACCTACGGTTGCAAGTAAAAGAGACTGTTCACCTGAGGCCAAGAGGTCACAGCTCACACTGATCACAGAGGGGCATCAAATTAAAAATAGTGCAGGTGCCCCCTCAGAGATGAGTAAACATTCACCCCCTGCCCTCGTATCCTCAAGAATTTCTAGTGTATGTGACAGCCATTCTTCCTTGCCCATAACCACATTATTACATCCAAGTCTGATCAAGAAGAATGTCCTGTTGAAGGGGGTAGATGCTATTAGCGTACCTCAACCTCGAAGTGTTCTGCCAGCTGCTCCTATTGTGTGCAGCACAACTACTGAAGGAGATGCAGATCTTAACACATATACAACCAGGTCTACCCTTCTGAACCAGATTAGAGGCCATGCACAGCTGAAAAAGGAAGACAAGAAAGACATCACTAACAAACCACCACCTACACCTGTTGCTCTGCAGGCCTACCAGCCATTCACCAGTGGAGATGGCCCATCCCACAAAAGTTTTTTTGTGAGTCAGACAAAACAAGGCACTCCTGAAAAGTCACCACTGAACACAAGTTGCAGTCACACTGCAGATAAAAATGCATCTGAAACCAGCCGTCTACCCCTTGCTAATATACTGTCCACAGGAGCTGATGACCGCCCCCTTTCAGACATATCAACAATTCTACATGGGCATTATGATCACTTAAAGAATGTACAGCATGGACAAAATACTGAGGAACCACCACCTAAAACAAGTCTTCTACAATCCAATCATCCACTAGCCATAGTGCCAAATGCAGGGGACAACTCACATGGAAAAATGTGTCCAGTGTTCACTCAGAACCTCAAAAGAATCTGCCAAAAGACGGTTCATCCACAAGACAAAACCAACACAAGTTCACTTCTAGAGAAACTTAAACCTGTCCAACCTGCAAATGGTTTCTCTTTTAACAGTGTAGATAGCAAACACCAGAACAGTTCACCCTCATTTAGGGGCAGATCAAATCTTCTGAATCAGATCAGACAGGATATAAAGCTACGAATGGAAACAAAACAGAGAAAGAGTAATGATGCAGATCCACCAACTTTTAAAGACCAGTACCCTACTCCTCAACCATTCAGACATCCAAATAAAGATGGAAGCCAGCTGGTGTTACACAGTGATGGCATACCTACGACTTTCCTTTCTGCTGAAGATCGACCGTCACCTACAGTTGTTAGTGACAGTGACAGTAGCTTCACGCAAGGAAAGTTGAGACCTACTACTCAAACCACAGATGGCATTCAGAAGCAGCATAATACCAATAAACTTACACTGGAGCGAGGTTCAGTCAGCCCACCCACTGTTCCTTTTCTTGTTGCAATCCATAGCAAAGAGAACATTTTGAAGTCATCTGGCAATAACAAGTCTGTATTTTTAACCCAAATTAGACAGGCCACCTTGTTGAAGGAAAATGAGCACCAAAGCTCATTGAATCCAGTACCCAATCTTGATCATAGACCCCTGGTTTCAACTGTATCTATCTCAAAAAGTGGAGCAGATGAAAGATATTGGTCAGAAAAACAACCTACACCTGTGAATCAGATCAAAGTCGGAATCCCTCAAAAAGAGGAGCAGCATGACAGGGTAGACGCTATTGGATCACCTACTTCGAGCCAGCCTAAATTTGACCATGCATCAACTGAAGGTATTTGTACAAGAAGCATAATGGTGGCTCTAATGGATGCAATTAAGAAAAGAAGAGGAATTACCTATTCTTCAGAAGAGGAGAGTGATGTGGATGAAGGATGGTGTAGCTAATTGCATATTTTCACGAATATCAAAAACCTGTATATGGTGTGTAGAATAGAAATACTTTATTAATCCCAGGCTGGGACACTGCAAAAAATTGCAGTAGAGAATTAATTAATTAATTGATTAAGAGACGTGGTTAGATAATTTGGATTATTAGTCAACAAAAGGTATTTCAAGAGACAAGACTGAGTGAGAATTGTCCCGTTGTTTGTCATAATTATTTTTAACACATTCAAGCATATGTATGAAGCACTGTTTAGAATCTATTTGGCCAACTTTAAAAGAATTTTTGGAGAATTCCACTACCTGTATAGCAGTAATGTTCAGTACAACCAACCATGGGTCCTGCCATCTAGACCATTTCCCAAGCTCTTGTGTTATTCATGTTTAATTTAAGAACAATTGATTTAGATTAAGGTTCACGTTCCCTGAAACATACATGTTTTTGGCCTTAGTAGAGCTTGAAGAAAATACTCTTCAAATATATAAACAAACAAAAAAATATGTTGTGTAAAGTCTTATTGCAAGAAGGGAAACACAAGTTAAACATGAGTTTATGTTATGAAAAATGACGTTAGCAGGTTGAAAATAAATCATGATGGAATTGCTATAAGATCACATAGTTTTGAAAACAGTAAAACGTTGAAGTTCTTGAATTGGGTTTATTGAATATTATTCTATAAAAGAAAAAAGTGTGCTTTATGTTAGATATTTTACTAGTTCCAAACATAAATGAACAGGAAAGAATTCATGAAAAAAATAAAATTTAAGGTACTGTGGTTGCCTTCATTGTAAATAATGGACACATGATAGAGCCTCCTGAAGACATGGTCCCAACGGTTAAATGAAACTTATATGAAACTGTTTTTGAGCTAACATAAACCGTTCTTTTTCTCAGTATTTAAATGCACATTTTTTAGGTCTTCACTGATATTTTGGTTATATATTACCAAAGATAGCAGTAAGTGTTCACTCGAACAAAGAACAATAAGTTATTTGGTGCACGCATACGATTTAGCAACATCTAGTGGAGAAGTTCCATGTTGCCGTTGACTCTCGCGCAAGTTGGTCGTAATTTGTCACATCAAGGTTCTCAACGTTCAAGCAATACGTTGATTTTTATTTATTTATGAAACCATAACATGTTCTATTTATGTTTTTTGAGCTGCTTAACAAGGTTATCAAACTTATTTTAGAAAAAAAATACATCTATAATGCAGAGTCTAGCCTGGTTTAGTAATAATCTAAATCCGATTTTTTGTTGCTGACCTGAAGATGTGTTGACCAGTCTGACCTCATGGCTTCTCCATATCCAGCCGTCCCTACCCAGAACTGAACCCAGAATGTTGCGGATTCTCCGGGCAGTTACAGCCGCCCCACCGGTGTGGCAACGTAAAATCTGACCGTGCATGATTCAACCAGCCAACAGAAACCAATACATATATATACACAAACTATCTAGAATGTCACAAATATATCTCTCAGCTGATCAGCGGCTTCCCATGTCTGTCAGCTCATACTGTCAGTGGAGGCGGAAGATAATAAATGAGGGACCGAATCAGTCCGGAAGTGTAATATTCCGTTAGAACTTGAATAGTCAATAGTTCCGGGCCTATTTTCTTTTCCTTTTTTTTGTAACGCGATTATATTGCAACACTTAAGTATATAAATATTGGGAATAAAACAAAAAAAGCTTAAAGTATTAATTAAAATGGACGACACTAATACTAACGGCCCTAGACGCTATTTTGCATCATAAAGCCAAATTCACAATCCGCGTTATGTATGTTAGCCAATTGGTTAAGTTGAAAATGTCTCCAACTGTCTTAGCTGTAGCTCTCTTTTTTAAACTTATTTTCCTAATATACCAAAGGGAAAGGAGTCAACACTTAATTCTGGAATCTTAAATCTTCACTATCTAATTAATTTGCTCTTTTTAAAATGACCTTTTTAGGCTAAACAATATCCCTCTTGTTTTACTAATGTTTCCCTTAAAAATGTAATTGTTTCCATTTGTCTTAACTTTCAGCTCTTTGGTTTTACTTATTTCCTAATTTCCGGGAGGCAACTACATAAACAAAAAAATAACCATTGCTTATTCATTGTTTCCTTCAGGTACTTCAGACAGTAATGGATGCTTTTATAGAAGTAAAATTTGATATTTGCATTCCTGTTCACCCTAAAATTCAGGGTGCTGTTACAAATATCTTAGATTTATCTTTTAGTTCTTAGTATTTACTTGTTTCCTAAATATCCTGAAGTGAAAAAAAGAGGGATAGCCCTTAGCTGCCTCTGTTGTCTAATTCAATTGCCTTTTTTAATGACATTTTTGGCGAACCAATATTTCTTGTATTATTAATGTAGTCGATTTGGCTTTGTTTTAATCTTTTTATTTTTTTATCTGTTTTAGCTTTAGCTCTTAGCTTGAAGAAATAAATATCAAATAAACTATAATCAACCTTTGCTTACTCATTGTTTCCTTCAGGTATTTCAGACAATTCTGAGTATTTATATAGAGGAAACGTGAAACATTTGCACTTCAGTTCACACCGAGATTCTGGGTGCTGTTAGGCAGGTCTCACGTTGGTTTCACATCACCCTATAAAAGATAATATTCAAGCACCAACACTCTTCTACAATTACATTTATATCCATCCATTAACTTATTATTGCTATCATCTAAACTAGCAAATGCAGACTACTTAATCTATCCAGGGTGACTCATCGCCAAACAGCTATTTGTTGTTGTATGATTTAATTAATCAAGCGTTTCATTAATCGAGAAAATAAAGGGTGACGTCATATAAATCTCACGCCCAGTTGAAGCAGTTGGGCACGTGCCAGTGACACAATTACCAAACCGTACCGCGCGCGTTTGAAGCCAAAGGGGCAGTGGTGAGCTCGTCCTCTGTCGACAGGGGGGAGGAGAAGTAGGAGGAGAAGAATGAGAAGAGAGAAGGAAAAGGGAGGCGTGTGGCGGCTGTTGGTTGCAGTGTCGGAGCCGAGAGAACCGTCCTTTGCAGTGCGCGTATGAAAGGCTTAAACGCGGCACAACGAAGCGGCAGCGGGCTGCGCATTCCTCCACTTTCCCTTCCTTCCTACTTTTCTTTCCTTTCTTTCTTTGCTCCCAGCTTCCTCAGCTCTTTTCTCTGCAGGAGTGAACGGACTGAAGAGCGACAGCAGAAGCTGAGGTCCCGACCAGGACCATGGACGATGTGTACCGTCTGAGCCCAGCATGGGAGGAACTGGTCAGTGACAATTATTTTTAGTTTCTGTTGTTTATTGAAAATACTTTCCTTCCATTCGCTGTTTCACTTTTCCCAGATATTCCTTTAAGTGTACACATTCGAATGTTAATATTTTGGATGTAACTGCTTAACTGGGGACAATCGCAGAATTATGAATTCTGTTGAGAATCAAAAATAAATAGTACGTAATAAAATAGTAGTAGTAGTAAAGTAATAGTAGTAAAATAATAGTACGAAATAACGTAAAAAAATGTGTTTTGTAATTAAATTTCTTCTTAACACTGCAGTTATATGGAAGTTAAAAATATTTATAAATTTCTCACATTTAAGTAATGCGTTAGATAATTTGGATTATATTATGGGGTTTTATGGCTTTATAGCAGCACATTGTAAAATATAAATCACAAACTACTGCATCACAATGTTGATTCTACATATAAACTTCGATTGTCAAAATGTATGTTGTTGCAATGTTGAAGATAAAAATGATAGAATGTAGGATTTCATCGCATATGCATATGTCATACATCATAATATGTGTTAATGTTGTCTCCATAAAATAGATCATTAAATTTGATGTAAATATACAAAGTGTACAATGTCAGACCAATACAGTCAACCATGTATCATGGTAAAATTAATACTTTAATAAAATATATTCCAATTAATGTATTGTCTGCAATATTACTGAGAACTATAATATCACATTTCGAAAGTTTGTGATTTATTCGAATAATCCCCCTGACAGCCACAAGGCTTCGCCATGGCACAGCAATGTTTTTGGTGACGATGAGGAAGAACATGATGAAGGGAGCGGTGTGTGTAGAGAGGATGAGGCGGGCTCATGTCCGACCACAGTAACCACCAGCATCAGCGCTGATGCGCTAATTTGAGTTTGAGTTGAGGGCGTAAACACAACAGGGCAGAACACAGTGTTCCTCGGTGAGATCCGAATCGGTGCCCTTCTCCGCTGTCGCCCGACAGCATGCGCGTATTCCCGGGCAAAGCCGTCCCTGCTCCTCCAGAGGAGAGATGACAGCGCGCAGGAGAAACGCATCTGAGCCGCTGAAGGAGGTGTGCGCAGGAGCCGAGAAGGAGGAGGACAAGGAGAACAGTACAGAGTTCCCCACTAACTCCGGCTCTTCTTGCCGACAGGAACCGGATACACGGCCAACGTCCTCCCTCTCGCCACTGCCAGGAATCCACGCGGTTGGCGCTGCTGCCGGCACTGGTATCCCCGTTGGTGGTGCCGCAGACGATTCCTCTGACAGTGAGGCTGAGCAGGAGGGTGCGCAGAAGCTCATCAGGAAAGTGTCCACATCGGGACAAATCAGGAGCAAGGTAAGACTTGAGAGTTTTCTGTTTTTGGCCATCTATACGAGCCACCCAGTGCTGCGCTTCTGCCTGTTCTCCTCCGGTGTCCTCTTCAGGACTCTTTCTGTGTGGATCATAGTTTCCCTGTGTCGTGGGTGTCATTATTTGAAGACTTAATTGTCTCAGTATGTCGTTCACTATAGGTTTCGATCCTTGAAAGGCAATATTTACAATAACTTTCCACCTGTTCCATTGGGACCCAATCCTATTTATGGCTCATCATGTCTCAATCCAGGTCCTTTATTCTTTTAAGTCTTAATTTTTGAGTCTTAATGTCTTTGCTCGTGATTTAGGTTTTTTTTTCTTCATTATGCTTTTTTGGTTGGGGCTTAATTGATTTTATTTTCATTTGACAACTCTGGAATATCCATCCTTGACTCCGAGGAAACCTGTCCTCAGACCTTATTACTTTTTCTCAACTTACTTCTGATAATAGCATCTGTTAAATACTATGTAATGACTTTATTTCTTATTTTTAAGTTTCTGCTTAAAGCTGGGGTGTAAATCACTTGGTTAACCATTTCATATTATAGTCTTGGGTATGACATTCAGTTTACATCAGACGATTGTTGTACAATTCTGCTGCTTGAAATTATAGTGTAGATATACATGACCGACACTGGTGGGCTAGCGGCGAGGCTTCAGGTTCTAATCCACCAGCTGCCAGGTTGGCACTGAGGCGTTCTTAGCATACACTGTCCTTTGCAACCTTGTAACATATAAGAGGATGTAGATGAATGGATGGATATACTGTAAATGCCTTCTCTAAGGCACTGTTGCATCAAGAGATCCTTTATTTGCTAAGACCATAGGTTTTGTCTTCGAAAAAAATTTACAATTTTGTGATTAATTTTTTTGTTACTGTACAATTTGTTCACACCACAAATGTACTGATTCATGATATCAACACCAAGGGTGGTCAGGGGATCTGTGTTCAAGTCTCTCTGTGCAGTTATTTGCACTTTCAATTTTACTGTGTTTAGCTATAGTTGGGGTAGGACAGGCTAAGATGGAAATTGTCGACTCGCTGTGGCGACCCCAGAGTAAAGGGACAAGCCGAAAGGAGAAGAAAAAACTATAGTCCGGGTGGGAAGGTTTGCTAAGTGACTATACATTACTAAACATTAAAGAGCCTCAAAGTGTTAAGCGTGTTAAATGTTTTTATTACACAGTAAGGAAGAATATTTGTTACTTGAATAAATAATCGATTGCATAAGCATTTATTAATACATTATAAAGCAGTTATATCTCTAGATCTTTCATATATCCTGTATGTATACTATATTCATATATAAATAATATATATTTATAAATATATATACAGTATATATACAGTATATATATATATATGTGTGTGCGTGTATATGTATTCTTTAAATTGGCTCTAATGTTGTAGTTTGCTTTAAATTTACACTCTGTTACACACTGAGGTGAAAAATGCTGTCAGGAGAAAGAGGACTCATTGGTGACACTTTACCTCTGTCACCTCAGCTTCTTGTCCCACTTGTCTTCTCCTGCATGAACCAGTGCCGTCCTCCAACACTAATGCATACACTTAATTATTGACCGCTGTTTGCATAATTCAGCAGGCATCGGGCTTATATTTACCTGAGGCTGAACACAGATCAACATCCCTTCAAGCCTTTGTCATAATAAATTCATAAAAAGACTTACTCATTGATCTGCTGCTGTCTCCAACAATTAGGTGAGATGTGATATTTTATCATGCTTCATTCAGTTTCTATACCAACTCAATCTGGCTACAGCAGATCAGCAGGCGAAGGATTGGTTTGTTTTTTGATCTGCTGCAAATGCATGTATGATGGAAGGTCCCACGTCAATGTCCGTCTCATAACTACAGGGCAGTGTCTTCCTTGTTTTTCCTTTTTGTTTTACTGAAGAGTTCAGAGGAGATGTTCATAACTTCTTATTCTGTAACAGTTGATGGTTTATTGTTTTTGAAAATGTTACAGTAGAAAGTAGCGACAGAGTATAAACACCTTGTACAGACCTGCCTCTGGAGGACGGACCAGAGCAGGAGCTTACGTTTGCAGACACTGTAACCGTAGCCGTGATCTTAGTGTGTTGACACTGTGCTAACAAATGTTGCTGTGGTGTGGGTCACTGGGTTTTTCGGTTCACACTAAAATATACACATGCAGATACACACTCATAAACACAGACACACAGATATCCAGTGCTGAGCAAACAAGTCAGTGGAACAGCACTGCATGATCCATTAGTAACACTCAACACATACATGCATCCATGCACACACACACACACACACACACACACACACACACGTCCATCCATCCTTACTCCTGCTCATAGTGTGAGTGGTTGTTCCTGGAAAACCCCATCTTTAGTCCGAATATGCTCACCTGATAAACTTTGTTACATTTTATTTAGTGTAAGTCAAAAATAAACTCAGAGAAATGTTGCAAATTCATAAAAATTAAAAAACATAGTCACTAAAAAGAATAAAAAAAGATGAAGCTCACAAAAAGATTTGGATTCCTTTAGATACACATAAATTACTAATTTAATTGGGGAGAAAAAAGACAGTGATCATGCCAGATGTTCAATCTTTAGAAACAGCACAAAGGTATTATTTGAAAAACAAAATCCAAAGTTCACTCATTGAACGTTGTTAACATAAACTAACCATGAGTTTAGAATAAAGCATTATTATGCATATTTAAATCAACAACTTTAGCCCAGAGTCATTGTCTCTGTCACTAGTGTGGAACTCCGGGGTTCATCTCCTGGGCAAAATCAAATCCCTAGGCATGTTTGTTTATAGGTTCGCCTCTGCAGGCAAGGTTGAGGAGGTGCTGGTACGGTGAAGTGTGATTTGGATGGCAGTCATGGAGACTGATGCCTCTGCAGTCCAGTAATCGACAAGTAGAAGAAAAAGATTCATAGATTTTCATAATCTCCCACGTAGGCCCTGATGTAAGCAGAGGAAGTTTGTCATTATTCTTTGTTTTAACTCATTCCAGCTTATGTATAAAGCTATTTTATACATATGTCTTATACATACTGTATGCTATGTTTAAAATCCATTTGGTCCCCTGTAGAAGACTACAGGGAGAATTTCTCTGTATCAGTATGTTGGTGGACTGTTTTCTTATTAATCTCTGAAGATGCTAATTTTCCACACTATGCCATGTTGCAAAGAATGGGTAGGAATTTCTTTTTTGATTGTATAGTTTGAGGCTGAATCGATAATAAGCGCAAGATGAAACGACCAAAGCACATATTATAGTTTCTATGTTACCGCAGGAACATTGTTTGGTTTTACAGTTCATTGCGATTTCTGTTACACCATGGCAGTTTTAAATCTTAAATTTTTGAGCACTTCTAGCATCACACATATGACTAATACAAAATGGAGAAGGACTGACTACCAGTGCAGCTCCTGCCCACTCCTGCTTCCTGCAGGGAAAGCGTAGGCAAACATGAATTGATTTTGTTGAGAGAGATTGCAATTGCAAGATTTGAGGATTACTAGAAAATTACTTGTTTCCTTATGCCCACCAACTAACAATTTAGTTCTAGATGTCATGAATACAGTTATCCGTTGTTCTAAAGAACTATAAGGAAAAAATAAAAATTCTCTCACACCTCACACTGACCTGATGTTGGTACTGTTCACTGATCCAGTGAGTGAGCCTTTGTTTGTCTGATCATGAATCTAATTGAGGCAATTGTCTGTAAATTGCAGCCCGCGTCAGCATCAGTAACATGCTTTTACCCCGGTCTGACACATGGATACTGTACCTTCGCTGATGGGTTCCTCAGAGGGGAAACAACCACAGGAGAACTGCTTGTGGCTGGATGATAATTTTCCCATCAGCGTGGTGACATCTTAAGCATGTGGTAGGAGTTTTGTACAGAGGTGTAATTATTGTCCAACATCCAGGACAGAAAGAGACAGTTAGGCTAGAGTGGTGCAAGGAAGGGGGAAAGGAAAAGGTTCAGTTTGTCTTTAAAAGACTGAATTGTTCCAGAGCGTACTTGTGAATTCAGTCTCACAGGAATGATACATGAGTGGGTATAACAGAAGCTCTCACAGAATGAAGGACTCTTCACACAGAGTGTTGTCTGTCAGCAGATGTTAATAAAGACACAATGGACAATCCAGGATGTGGATTTTAAATAACGAGAGAATTGCAGTAACATCAGATCTGCCCTATCACCCGTAAGTTTCACGAGTTGGACACAGATGTGTTTTTGTAGATGTGGATGTGTACCTTGGTCATGACTCAGTTTCTCCCTATGTTGTTTTGGGTGTAAGTACAATTCAGATATTGTTGGCTTTTTGGGCTGTGTATCTTTTCATTTGTCACTTGTCTGGTCTTTGTTAAGACATATCCTGTAATTAGAGATGCACCAATTGGGTGGTCAGTGATATCTTGTAAGAATGATCAGTAGTGACTAGGAACCAGCTGGACAGCACTGGTTTGTCATTTTTGCAGGGGATCATTTTGTGAACCCACGGGAATCTCATACACAAAAGCTGACATCTCAATAACAAGTATTGTACATGACAGGACGCAAAGACAACCCAAAGCTTGCTATTTGTTATTACTGCTTAGGGTTAGGGTTATCAAAATCATTTTGGTACAGGGCCCCATGTATCATAATTAGATAGATAAAATTCCTATATTCCTTTAATACAAATAGTCGTAGATTGGAAAAATAAGAAATAAGAAAAAGAAACCATTCCAGAAAAATAAGAACATAGAAACGCATAGAAAGTCAGAACAAAATAGCTTGCCTAATATTATTATTATTATGATTTGAAGTACTGTCTTGCATAACATCACAGAACATATGACACAACGAAAGTGCCTGCTCCTCTTCATGCACAGAGAAACCAGTTCTTTCTCCCTCTTCAAGTGGGTTCTTCAAATCAACATTTACATTTATGCATTTAGAAAGATTAGCATTATCTTGCATGTGGTTCCTCTTAGAATCAAACCCAGCACTCTGCTTCTGAGGCAGGCATGCTCATTGCTAAACTACTGACACACTAATAGCTCAATTAATTCATTTTAGTCTAACTATTCCGTGAATGGACACAGAAAATAGTGAGCTATTGCACAGGCTTTAATTGGACACAAAGTTCAGTGCACAGTACCTTTTTGTGTTCTACCTCCTTTTACAAAGCGTATTCATTTTGACAGTGGTAGAGAGAAGAACTAAAGAGAGAAGCTTTGACTGAGTGCAGTTTGTGGGTAATTTTCCATTATTCCTCTGTCTGTATGCTGTCAATAGAAGGAAATCGCAATCAGCAGAAAGTGATATTGGCATGATACACTAACCTGGAATTGTTATTGGCCGATGACAACTCCAATCCCTAGGCGTGATTCAAATTGAGTCTTTATTATGTCTTACCATGTACAGTCCTCAGGTCAACTTGGTGTGACTTTAGACTGTTTTATATTCCTTTCAACATTTAGGTCAGATCTTGGTCCTTTGAGGTCCTCTTGCCATTTGTTTTGCTGTATCTGAAATTGCCCTTAGCCTAAATAGGTTCATACAAGTTGATGATATGTGTTATTGTTCAGTGCAAAAGTCAATGTTGACTTGATGATTATAGATAATATGTAAAAAAACAGTAGTAGTTGTTTTCAAGGGGTGTTAATGGACAAGAATCTTGGGATACAATGCATATCTCGATGCAGGGTCAACAATACAATATGTTGTGATATATTTTTTCCAATTTAATTATAAGAAGACTTTACCCATAGAAAACACATATTGCTGTGAATTACCTTACATCAGGTTTCTAAAACTGGAAAACAGGAATCTACATTTGTAATCGCTAAAGAAGAAACAAAACAAAAGAAACATGTACAGTGATCATGAAAGAAATTAATCGTAGTCTATGCTAATATGTCAATATACACCTGCAAATTATCTGTATAACATATTATATGTTTGCAGCAATTTGTCATTAAATGTTTATTACAGGAAATAAACATTGTTGATACACTGCAGTGAAAGCTTTTGCCACATAAGTAATGTTAATGTAAACACAGGATAGAGCTTGGATGATTTAAACGTTAGCCACAACTCTTAGCACAAAGGAACGCCTTGTTGCAAGCTCCACACCAAAAGCCATTAGCACCATTGCTCTACAGCAAATGTTGACTGAAAGAGCAAAGTAAGGTGCGCTGCTGATCGGTTGGAACCAGTAGCTGCAGCCACACCGGCCCTTCCTGGCAACAGTATGACACATGCTCCACAGTGTAAGAATTAAAAGGTATTGATTTTGGAGCACATTGGAGTTGTTTTCTAATCTGTCCATTTACTGTTAGTACATGTGTGGAGAAGGGCATTAGTGTCTTTTTCAGAGTCTTCTTCTTTTCCTTTCCACTTGTCTTCAGTTTAGGGGTTGCCACAGCACGTCGACAGTTTCCATTTCTAACTATATCTACGAAATATACCTAGGAACACTGTTTTACCAATGTATCCACTGTCTTCATCTGAACATATCCAAACCATCTTAATCCCGCTTTTAAAGCTTTTTCTCCAAACTGCTGTCTGTGTTATCAGAATCAGATACAGTCCTTCTAATGACTTCATTCCTGATCCTGTCAAGAACCCTTTCATTTTGTGGACTTTTTCTCAAAACCAGAAGTACTAGAAGAACAATCTGATCATTTGAAATGTGTTTTGTTTATAGGACATCCATGTCAAACAATAGGCTACAGTCTGTAGCTATAACGACCCAGAACTAGAACCAGAAAATATAAATTTGCTATTCTATTTAAAAGATTTCTTCTCTGAGGCTTGATATTTTAGGAATCTCTTCACTTAGCACTTTGTACTAAAGAACTAATGAAATAATTAAGCTAATCAGAGGAGAACAGGAAGTGAAGTGTTTTTTCTTCTGAGTTAGATTAATTAGATAGGGACCTTATGAGGCCCAAGGGGTGCTGTTAATTGGTTTAGGACACATCACTGTGGAGCTAGAGGTGAGAGAAAATAATGAGAAAGCATTAAAGCCAGATTTATTCCTTACAAGACTTACAAGAAGTTACCTATTCACCATCATAATATATATATATATGTATGTATACATATATATGTATAGATATATATAGATATATATAAAGATATATATATCTATATATATATATCTATATATATATATTTATATATATATACACACATATATATATGTTTATCCTCTACTAAATTATGTTGTTTGCGTCACAACGTGGTCGATTTTTACGGCATGAATGATCATAAAACATATATGTTATCGGAACTGTGTTTGATATTTCCATCAGCAAGCCAAACAATGAACTGTCCTAAAAGGTTACAAATGTAAAGTCAACCATCCTTATTGCAATGTAAAATTTTCAGCAGCTGTGACAATTTGATTTCTTGATGGACAATATACTACTTATGTAAAAAAATAAGAAAAGTCTATTTCCAGTAACATGTAAAAATTAGATGAGCTTAGTTTCCCTCTGTGGTGTGTGTGTGTGTGTGTGTGTATATAGATAGATAGATATATATATATATAGATATAGATATATAGATATATATATATCTATATATATAGATCTATATATATATTTACATATATATATACACATATATATATATGTTTATCCACTAAACAAAATTATGTTGTTTGCGTCACAACGTGGTCGATTTTTACGGCATGAATGATCATAAAACATATATCTTATCGGAACTGTGTTTGATATTTCCATCAGCAAGCCAAACAATGAACTGTCCTAAAAGGTTACAAATGTAAAGTCAACCATCCTTATTGCAATGTAAAATTTTCAGCAGCTGTGACAATTTGATTTCTTGATGGACAATATACTACTTATGTAAAAAAATAAGAAAAGTCTATTTCCAGTAACATGTAAAAATTATCTGGGCCCAGTTTTTTCTTAAATTTAACAAAAATAAGTTCAATTCAAGTTCTGTGCAATATTTTTGCACACATGGTGCAGAATAGGCCATCGTGAACATAAGAAGGTAAGTGGCCCCCATTTCCATTACATGTAGCTCCTACATCTCTGTACTATGCAATGACAAGCCATTCTATGAACTATGAACTAGAACTAGCTTCTTTATGACCTAAAACAAGATTTAGGTTCACAAGCGATGGCATGGTTCTTGCCCTAGACCAATCCAATGACAACAGTCCATCAACGTGGCTGTCTCCATGGTCTTACTGAACGTTACTGATACAGAGTAATTCTACCTTTTGTCTTCTACAATTGACTAAATGAATTCTAAACAAAGCTTTAAACATATGCTGGGAAAAATTGAAACAAAGAATTTAGACAAAGTAACATAACTGACACTGAAATATGGAAGGAAATTTGTATGAAAGGTTTTACAGAGAATTTTTTGGGTTACCGGAAACACAACATTTTTTGTAATTATTTGGCTTTACCACTACTGTGGTAGTAGTGGTACAGTACCCTTCATAATAGCCTTTTATTAATAGGTTTGTGTGTAGGTTGTTTGTTCTAGTACCGTCAGTAGAAAAGCTTCCTCTGCTCCTTCCAGGGACCTCCATCTCCTTCTCCTGCTCTTATTCACTGACCACAGCTGCTTCACTCATTGGGACAAGCTCTGACATTGTCCATTGTATGAGCCTGTCTCTGCATGTGTGTATGTATATCTCATTGTGTCTGTGTGCGTGTGAAGGAGAGTTTGGGGAGAGTGTGCCTGTTGGTGGCCAGTCACAGTGTGGGCGAACAGTACAAGGAAGCTCAGGTTACTCATTCCTCACAGGCTTGGGGCTTGCTCTGTGTCTCTGTTTTTTTTTTTATAGTTTCACACTCACCAATAGGAGAGACTGTGGGGATGCTGCTGCTGCCATCGCTGTTGCTGCTAGTGCTGCTGTTGCTCCTGCACAGACTATTTATAGAGCACTTCTGGCCTACTTGGCAACAGGAAGGAGATGGAGACTAGGAGAGGAACTATGGAGGCCAAGGAAGGATGAAAAAGAAAAATAGAACAGCAAACTGGAGCAAAGTCACTTCTGCTGGTGTCGCACAGAGCAGGAAGAAAAATTATGAAGTTCCACTTTTAGACTTTCAGGCAAGAGCTCTAAATAGAATCCTGACTGACAGACTGACACGGAACTTTCTTCTCTGTCCGTCAATCTGTAAATCAAGTCTCTCTTTTTCCTTTCTTTTCAATATCCTCCAGCTGTTCATTGTCTACTTGTCAGTTCATATTAACTCTTTGGAACAAGTTGTCCTAAATAGAAAGGACATGGCATTCTGGTAGTTCTGTAGTTGTGTGCGCCAAGGGAACCTAGCGAAACATTTTATAAAGTTCCAGAGTTCTCTCACAAGACTTTCAAGAGTAAAGGGGAACGTCAGTTGGACCTTCATACACAAAACCAATGAAAATAATTAGATCTAACAACAATATACAAACACTGTGTCCCAGAATAGATGTCTGTCATTCATGTCTAACTCCAGGGTATGGAACAAGATTCAATTCCAGTTAGGGTGGTTGGCTCCTTCCAGTGTGCTCACCACCTGGAAAAAGGTCCAAGAGGGACAATTATGGTGATTTTGGTATCTATTGTGGAGACTGCTGCCCCCTTGATGGTTGGATGGGTAAAAATTAAATCCAACTGAATAAAGAATAAAGCTCTTAATATGAAAGGTGACTTTTCTCATCCAACCAATGCTGAGTACTAGTGATTGGGCAATGTTTTTTTTCTTTTGTTGCTTCCTTGTTTTTGAGGATGGTACCCATTGGTGACCAATTGGTGACTAAGCCATAGGGTCTGTGTCTGTTTACAGTAAGAGTTTTATGTAGGGATGTCCGATATTAACATTTACCGTTACCGATATTAACTGATATCGATATGAAACAATACCGATATATGCGGGGAATTTCCCCTAAATTAGTGTGATACCAGAATAAAGGCAATCTATAAATAACCGTTTACAACATAAACACACTACTTCAATATAAGTTATAATATAAGAAAAATGACATTTATTGTTTATTAGATGTGTATAAGAGACAGGGTGACTTTTCTCATCCAACCAATGCTGAGTACTAGTGATTGGGCAATGTTTTTTTTTTTTTTGCTTTTTTCACAAATTATCAACTCTGATACTGTTCCCAGCTAGCTGATTTTTCACTCTAACGTCTGAAATATTTGCTTGGTGATCACAATCAATCATTTTGCAACTTTATTTTCTTTTGTTGCTTCCTTGTTTTTGAGGATGGTACCCATTGGTGACCAATTGGTGACTAAGCCATAGGGTCTGTATCTGTTTACAGTAAGAGTTTTATGTAGGGATGTCCGATATTAACATTTACCGTTACCGATATTAACTGATATCGATATGAACCAATACCGATATATGCGGGGAATTTCCCCTAAATTAGTGTGATACCAGAATAAAGGCAATCTATAAATAACCGTTTACAACATAAACACACTACTTCAATATAAGTTATAATATAAGAAAAATGACATTTATTGTTTCCATTTTGTCTGAAACAGTCCTATGATTCTTTGTGCAGCATTTTATGTAAACAAGGGTTAGTGTTAGAAATGTCTAGTGTTGGACAGAAGAAACAGTTGCAGTATAAGAGTCAACAGATTTCTTCCACGGCTCGAGAAACTCCACACGTTTAGTACAACCAGCATCTTAAATGGAAAGGAGTGAATTATTTTGCTCTGCTCTGTTCTTTACTCTATTTAACTATTTTGCTCTTTAACTCTGAGTCTTTTGGAGAGAGGCAGCTCCTGCTGCTGCGTTTTTGTTGTTTTCACCAAGTCCATTGTTGTTTTCCTTTACATCGCTGCATAAAACGCCTCAAGATAAAGTGTTAAAATCTTACCCCTCCACCCCGTAAGACCAGCTCCTTGCAGTCATTAAGAATTACAGTGTATCATTGATCATTGTTTTTGTCCCTGTAAGATGACATCATTAATCACGTCCCAATCAAAGTGTCAGTAGTACTGAGCCTGCGGATTTGCAGCATCAGATTTTGAATATTGGTGAAAAAAACTATACCAATATGCTCCGATATTAAAACGGGTTGCTGATATTGGCCCTATAATATTGGTGAACCGATATATTGGCCATCTGTAGTTTTATGTAAAGCTATCAGTGAGTATGCATTTATTCAGACTGGCAGTAACTGCAGGTTTAGCTGCTGCATTGACTAATGACTAAATTCCTCTAAATCCCTCTGAGAAGTGTTTTTAACCATCCCGCCATGAGTCCTCACGAGATGATTGTTAAGACAAACCAGGTTGTCCATTGGTAATGTGTTTTCTGCTCCTAATAATTAAAACCAATTCGGGAAAATCCCTGGGCAGAGCTGTCCCTCCCCCCTCTTCCTCCTACTGCTGCTCCTCACCTCTGGTTCTCCTGGACACATCTAAATGAGGAGATGACTTCACTCACCACCGCTTGCGTTCCAGTGCCTGTTTTCAGTGTTGCTGACAGCCTTATAGGGAAGTCAGTGTGGAGGTATTTCACCTTAATCCAGCACGGGATTCATGGTCTTCAGACCTGAGAACGTACAGCAGGAAATGAAGTGCATTTGATCCAGCACATTTACACTTGACCCAGAAAACCTCAGATAAAGAA
This sequence comes from Paraplagusia blochii, assembly GCA_016785265.1. NCBI lineage: Eukaryota > Metazoa > Chordata > Actinopteri > Pleuronectiformes > Cynoglossidae > Paraplagusia > Paraplagusia blochii. The sequence continues at coordinate 23,650 of JAFBJS010002041.1, read as the reverse complement.
GGTTGCATAGGAAGTAAATGCAACTAAAATGTGCTTTAATTGAATCCTATACAAAATCTACCATTTTGTAATACACACAATTTTTAATTATATTATAGACAAACTGTATGCAACTCTGCCCTGGCACAACTATGTGGTTTTCATTGTTGCCTGTGTGTGTTTGATACAGTGTGTATATTTTGGGGGGTGGGGTGGTTGTGTGTGGTTGATTGTGTGTGTTGTGTTTTCTGTGTTTATATTGACACAGCTGGTGGGCAGGATGTTAGCTCCAGGCCTTAGTGCCTTTTTGTAATTCTGCCCTCAAAGCCGGAGCATCCGCAGCAGCAGCAACAGCAGCAGACGCAGCAGCAGCAGTCTTCCTCTGCTAAAAATAAACTGATAAATAACTGTTTGTGTGTGTGTGTGTGTGTGTGTGTGTGTGTGTGTGACCTCTCCTGTCTGCCTGCCATCTTGCCCAGAACATAACTTGAACTGACATATTATTTAAAAAAAAAACAGATAAGAAAAAAAATATTTTCAATCAACCAACCAAGCATTTTCTCATTTCTTAGTATGTGTTATAGGAAAACACAGTAATTGTTTTCTCTTTTTGGCCTAAACTATTTTTTTTTCCTTTTTCTTTTTTTTTTGTTAATTCTTTAAAAACATGTAATAATTGTGTGTTCTGTTTGTGTGCATTCAGACGAGTATTAAGGAGGGACTACTGCTGAAACAGACAAGTTCTTTCCAGAGGTGGAAGAAACGCTACTTCAAACTGAGAGGACGCACACTGTACTATGCCAAAGATGCCAAGGTTAGTAAAGCAAGAACACATAAAAATAAGCAAATTACACCTGCAAACACAAACGTAGGTGTGTTACACTCAGGCTGGGTGTTGAGACCATCTAAAACAATGTGCTTTTGTTTCTGAATTGATGATGATGATAATGATTTAATTTAATAGGATTCAGCTTGCTCTGGAATAATGAAAATTCATTGAAATTAATAACTGTGTTACAGTTAGAGCCATAACTACATTACAAAACACTTTTTTTTTTACTCTTCACCATTATAACAAGTTTTAGTGCAAATTTGTCTACTTGTGCTGTAAAAAAAGCCATGTCAACTAACTGTACTTGCGCTACAACATTGCAGAAGTAAATTAACAACTTTGGTGTCTTGGTTACATTAACCTTTCATATTTTTGCTTTTATTTATCAAACAATCGTTCAGTGTGAATTAATTCCTGTTGACTCCTGCATTAGAAAGTAAACCCTGTGGAAGCCCAGCCGCTTCTATGGAGCTGCTTCTAAATGCACGAAGCTAAAAAAAAAAGTGAGTCAGTGTAGCATTAGACAGGGGTGGGAGCTTGGCCTGGACTTGTTTATTTGTTCTAAAGAAATCTTACTTTTGGATATTTTTTCTGTTGTTGTTGTTTGTTTATTTTATTATTCAGAGATTTTTTTAAGCATGGGGAATAGCCACTCTCCTTTAGGTAAATATGTGGACACACTGTTGTTGTGCCATAGCAAATATTTATTATTGGGAAAACCTAAGGCACATAACCAAACAAAAATCTCAGAAAAAGCTTATGTATACATTTTTTTTAGAACTCTATTAATAAGTATATTTTGAAGAAATGTCACTTTCAATTATGAAAGGAAGACTATTTCTATCTGCATAACATCTGACACCTTGTTTGGTGCTCAGAATAGAATTCTATAACAATTACTGCTCCCTAAATAAATGTCCCTTGTTTCAGAAACATTGAAATTCTTGTTTAAGTTTAGATTATGAAGAATAATTACTTTATAACTGGCTTATTTTGCCTATAATTGTATATTATTTTTCAAGTCTTTTAAGAAAAGGAAGTAACCCATGTCCCACGGACTAGCTTAATAAAAGTTAAAGCTAAATTACACAAGATACCCTAAACACTGAGCCTACTACAAATCACTGAACACACCTTCAAAATTATTATTATTAATAAAAATTATTATTATTATTATTTTGTAATAACAAACATGAACAATGTTTTCTTTTTTTCCTAAATGCAAAACCTTGGCAGTAAAAGTTAATTTATAAAAAACTGTGAGGTTAAAAATGTGTTAAAACCTTGCAAATATTTAAAAATACCTCCTGACCATATCTCATATCTCGCACTCTTGTTTTGTCTTCTTTTAATATCTGTCTCTTTTTTTTCTTCTAATTTCATATAGTTTTTCTCAAACATTTGTCTTTCCCACTTTAACATTTTGTTGTATTTCTTCACCTGTCTGCTCTCAATCATGTATGTGTGTGCATGAAACATGCACGTACTGTATAGTCCGGCAGTGCTTTATCCCGCTGGCAGGAGAGGGCGCTGCAGCGAGTGTCCAGGAGTCGTGTGTGCTGGCGAGTTCTGTCCATGTGCTGGACGGATGCTCGGCATTCTCATCCTGCTCTGGCTGCCGGTGGATCTGAAGAGGGCCTAGTGAATACACGGGTCAGCACCGTGCTGCCAGTGGCCCTGGAGCCAAAGCTTTAACACCTTTAGTAAATTTCTCCATGTAGCTTTACAACATTTAAGCTTTTGGCGTTTAAGCAGCTATAGCGTCTGTAGAAACATTAGCAGCTTTTTTAGCACTGGCAGCATTAGCAGCTTTATTGGCTATGGTCATCAGCTTAACTTCCACCAGTAAACACCATCAGTCCTGCATTTATGACGTATAGCTGGGCGGCAGAGTTAAGACATGTGGGGGACACTTCATTAGAGCTCAGCTATGTCTTCTTTACAGTCATTTGGCTGATTTGAAATATGTTTCTGTTATTATCGATGTTGTTTGAGTAAGGTTATTTTAAGGGATGTCTGATATTATCGGCCGATTCATTTTGTTGGTTCAATAATATGTATGCCATAACTGTATGATATCTGCAAAAAACAGTTATTACTGGTTTCACCACTAATAACTAAACCCGATAATGGCATGCTTGGGTTTCTCCAAATATGTTGGAATTGTTGTTCGGCTGAGATGTTTACCTCACTACAGTAAACAGATGCCTATATCGGTATCAGCTGATATCGGAATCAGACTTTAAGTGTTATCAGCATATTGGATGAAGGCAAAAGGTTGATGTCAGACACCCCTAGTTATTTTGGCTGATTGTGTATTCTGAGGCGTCTGTGATTGCACAGCATAACTCATATAGTATTTTTCAATATATCTACAGTAAATAATAGATTTACTTGCTTGTGGTGCACTTTTGCTACTTATACCTTTTCTTGCCATACTGGATGCTTTTGATTTCACATCTTGAGAAGACAAAAAATATTTTATATTTTTCCCCTTTGTGTCTTTATGTGTTGTGTGTATATTTATGTGTATATTTACTGTTGGTGGCTGATTGGTCAAGCTGAGAGTGTGTCAAAACTATTCTGACAAAACAGAAAGAGCCTTTTCGATGAAAAGGGACACATCTGATGCTAATTCAGTTGCCTACTTCCTGAACTACTTACTAGTGTATAAGTACTTTCATATTAACAGTATTAATTCTGGGAATTTTAGAATGGCCTTTCTCTCTTGTCCAATTTTCATGTAAGGGTTTAGATAAGAGTCCATCTCTTCCATTGTCATGTGTGTGCAGTGGCCTTACTGCTTGCTCTGCTGTGACATTCCAACCTCCTAACTGATCCATGTGTACACTGCATCTTAGCACTTCTTACTTTGTCTGACTGAACTAAGAATATTTAGATACCCTACAGTGTTCTTGGGCTGGTTTATGATGCACTGACACTCTACACAAGCTAACTAATTTTCCATCTGACACTGACAGTTATAGTCAAACAGTTTAGACTAAATAATGTAAATACTGTCGTATCACACTGTTGAATGCCACCTTCCAACAAAAAAGTGAAGAGTGACAAGTTCAATCAACTCAGTTTTTTTTGCCAAGACCATTTTAAAACAATCTCAGTAAACCAAATATTTTAAAAATGTTCAAACAGAATAACAGATTTGTTTACCATGAAAATGAAGCTTAAAGGAAATTAGTACAAAGTTAAAGTACCGTAAATTCCGTACTACAGAGCGCACCTGATTATAAGCCGCACCCACTACATTTTTAGAGGAAAACCGATTTTGTACATACACAAGCCGCACCTGTATATAAGCCGCATGTGCCCACATTAAAACATGTAAACACCTCTCTCTCGCTGTCACTGTCGCTGGCACTCTCTTCCTGAGGCAAATCCACTCCTGATTTTGTGCCCTCCTCTCTGTCACGCAGCAGACCGGCTGCCGTTTCCAGCGTCTCACCATCGATTCGTTTATGCCAAGTTTACGCGCAGCAGCTCTGTTGCAGTCTTCCTCGACGCATATATTCCACCGCATATAATCGCATATATTCGACGCATATAATCTTACCTTTTCTACTCGAGCGCCCCTGGCGGCCGTTAGAAAAATTACATAAATTGGCCGCATCACTGAATAAGCCGCAGGGTTGAAAGTTTGGGAAAAAAGTAGCGGCTTATAGTCCGGAATTTACGGTAAGTACAAGTAGCACAGTAGTTCAGTGTTGTTGGATAATTTGTTTATCTGTAGACTGCCAACGATTTGATTACTTAATTGCAGCGGGTGTAGAAAGGCTGTGAAAATAAAATAAAAAAAAAAGATCTATTTTTTACAATTACATATATACATGCATTGACCACAGTACGATAGCAACTTGTTGGGATTTTCTTTGTTTTCTTGGCAAATATACATTTGTGACAGCGAGTTCAATGCAATATATTCTAAAACCAGGGGTGTTAAACATATAATACTTGAGTCTTCAAGGCTTCAGGACTCACTACCCACAGGAAGCTGACAGTATGGAGCATTGAGTTTTTGGTGGTAGTTGAGTTGACTGCTGCCCCTAAGATTGGTAATGGATAAGACAATGAAGAGATTTTTTTTTTTCATTAAATATAATACGTATTAGTAAATATTGAATATGTGCATACTTCTTTGCATATAAAATGGAGGTTACTGAACCAAATTGAGTTTGACACTACTGGTCTAAACACAGGTTTACAGTGTAATAGTTAATGTACAGTCATGAAGACAAAAAAAGAATCGACCCCTTACTGTTTTCTTCAATTTCTTGTCCATTTTAATGTCTGGTACCACTTGGCACATTGGTTTGTACAATTATAATGATAACAACAAACAAATCTCATGAGTTTAATTTTAGAACTGAGATCTAGTTATTTTCCATGGTTCTCCTGAAAGAACCCCAAATCATAGGTCTGACATCAATAGCTAGACCCACTGTTTTCCTGTGAATAGCCAACCAATCTGTGTGTGAGTGTGTGTTGACATGCAAATTGCATTAGGAAGCCTCCTCCCACACATACACACACAAACACGTGCATAATCATTTGCTCTTTGGCTGCTGTCCACTCTCCACTCCAGCCTGAACAGTACTTAACAGGGCATTCCCAGTGACAGCTGCGTCAGTACACACACACACACACGCACACACACACATATGCACGCTGTCATACAGAGTCGTTTCATGCCTGTCATTTTAGACTCCACCTCTTTGTGTCTACAAGTAAGAAAGCTTTAGTTGCACAGCCAATCAGCATAAGCTTTATACAGTACGCTAATGCAAGAGTTATACATCTGAAAAGTGCTATACAGTCATGTGACTGACTCTTTTCTTCTCTTCTCTTTCTCCCCCTCTTCTTCTCTCTATTCTCCCGTCGTTCTTTCTGTCCGACGTCCCTCTTAACTCCGCCCATTCTCTCTGTCCAAAAAACACCTGCCTGTCTTGTTTCCAGTCTCTCATCTTTGATGAGGTCGATTTGTCAGATGCCAGCGTCGCCGAGTCCAGCACCAAGAATGTCAACAACAGCTTCACAGTAAGTGAAAACTCATATCCACCACACAGACAGTCTGGTTTTAGTGAGTATACTATACTAAACTTTTTACCCTGCATACACACACTGTAACACAGTTGTCACCAACCTCTTCAAGGTCGGCTACCTTGGTAGAGTCCACACTGCAGACTGTGACTTTGGTGCAGAAGTGACCTGGTAGTTAAGTAACCAGACTTGGGTACGGAGGGTTCCAGATTCGAATCCACAAGGTTACCACTGAGGAGCTCTGAGTATGGCACTGACACTTACTGCTCCCATCTTTAGTGGTTACTGGCAGTTAAATGCAGAGGTTGTTTGTAGTGGAGTGGATCACAATGTCACAATGACTTAATTCTGTTAGTTTTAATAGACCTGTCCATTTAAAACATTGACACATAATCTTATTTAAAAAGTAAAGGGATATGACTAAATTGTTTATAAAGTAAGTGAATTGTTAACACTTAAGTTCTTATTTTTTTACTGTTGCCAACAATGGCCCAGAACTAAAGGACCAGCTGGGGTTGGGTATCCAATATTTAAATGAGTCTTTACAACTTTTGGTCTTTTCAATACAATTGGGCTATTATTATTTATATTCATATGAACTAAATATCTATTATTCTTTTTTTTACACAGCTATTGTTTCGTTAACCGTTCTCTTTATCAACTAATATATTGTTCATTCTTAGCTGTGGTCATTACCTATTCATAACATATTTGCTTTTATTTAACTTTTTCTTAAATTTAACTTGTTGTTGTATTATATCTAACGTTGGCATCTTCCATCTGCCAACAGTGACATCAGTTCAGTACATCATTGCCGCTCCTTGCTAGCATGTTGCACAAGGTCAAATTTGCTGTTTGGTATCAGATTAAATAGGTTTTATTTATTTATTTGTTTTTCCAATGTTTGATCCTAAAAGTTTCACAAAAGTCAGATTGCTACCAATCTGAAATATCAATATATATATATTTTTTTGTTTTACGGCATCAATACCACAAAACAGTTGATTGATTGTGGTGACGTAAGATAGATTGCATATTGACTTTCAGTCTTTTTCCCACCTTCCATGCTCCCATGGAGGCTGTCTGATTCCCCCTATATAAGACACCACTCTCACCTTAAAAACCCCTAGAATTAGGAAATCATAATTTTTGTGTTTACTGGCTACACAAAATAGAATATCAGAAGAAAAATAATTTTGTATTTTCTATGTCAGTATTCCTTTTCTCAGATTCTATTCTGAGCACCAGACAAGGTGTCAGACGTTATGCAGGCTTGTTTTTATTAACAATCTTCTCACTTTCATTGAGTCAGACATGGACACTGTCATCTGTGATTTGTTTAGCTATAAATCCATAGTCAGGGTCCATGTTTATACAGGGGCGTTTTTTACAGGGAGGATGAATCAGACCGCAGATGCAGCAGCTGAACATTGTTCACCTGAGAACATGAGTCCACGGTTAAATTTAGACCATGTTTCTCCTCGTGTCACTGTCACATGTTTCTCATTATGGCGCTTTTTTTTTTTTTCAAGAAAAAAAATGAGAGGTGAGGCTGCAAACACGTGTCTAGAAAAAAAATGTTTAAAAAAGAAGCTAAATGTTCACAGAAATGCATATACAAAAAGATACATGCTTGATGAAATGCACTAAAAACATAAAGAATGTCTCTTCGAACATACAAACCAAATGCGAGATTAGTAAAATTGTTTTTTTTAACAGATTTTACATGTGAAAACAAAGCATAACAATCTATTTGGACAAAATGTAATGAAAATTACTGTGCTCAAACATACAAACCCAGGTTGACATCTATGTAGTAGAAGGTGAACGTACATCTTACAGTTAATCAGTAGAAAACTTTTTTTTCCCTTTTGGCTTATCCTTTTATCAGGGGTTTCTATAGCAAATAATCTTACCCAGTTCTCTGTATCTTCTACTCTGACACCAACTGCCTCCATGTCCTCCCTCACTGCATCCATCAATCTCCTCTTTGTCTCCTACCTGGTAGCTACATCTCTAGGACCATTATTCTACCAATGTATCAGGGAGAAAACAACAAAAACATTTACAATAGCAGATGCTTTTGTCAAAAGAAACTTAAAGAGTAGACTTGACATTTCCAAACTTGTTGTTCCTCTAGGAATCAAACCTAGGACACATAAAAATGCAACGCGAGCTGTAATCCAAAGCGGAAAGTGTTCCTTTCTTTACAGAAACACTGTAAACATTTGTGTCTGTGGAATAAGTTCTTGCCATGTTGTGTTTGGAGACTTAAATGTTTCGTAGGCTGTGTACAGACCAGACATCACATCCAACGTTTCTAGGCACACACTGCCTCCTACTGTACTAGAATGTGTAGTGCTGTGATTTGACCAGTGACTTTGAAAAAATGACAGCCTTATGCCTTCATTACCCTTTATCTAGATGCAATTTTTCAATGCAGATATCAGGAAACCTAAACATTTTTTGTATTAATTAAAATGATCTAAGGGTACTGGGCATAATAATTGGGCTTGACAAGAATCAGATGGTATACCGTTACAAGATTATACAAAATGTCCAGAAAAAAAAGCCTAAAAGGCATCCACAGGTAATGAGAAAATATTAAAAATATATTACAATTGCTGCCAAAATTGAAAAAAAAAACTAACCTTTCTTTCTAAAAAAGGGAAAAAATCTGATTAAATATTTCATTCTTAGACATTTAGAAATAGCAGAGGTACACAACAAATGAAATACTGAATAACTGATGTTGATAATTTGTTCTTAATCATAATCATCATTATTATTATTATCACTCTTGCCATTGTCATTATCATTTAACTGCCTTGAGGAAAATAAGCAGTGGAGAGGAGAGGACTGGTGGTAAGACATCCAAATGTAGCTGCAGCAGTTGTCTTGTTCCTAAAAATATCTCAACTCTCTCTGCCAGAGCTGCTATAAATAGAAAGGAGGAGGAGGTGAAGGCACTGGAGTGATGGAGGAGGGAGCAGGGAACAGTTCCCTGAGGAGAACACAAGGCTGTTCTTTGGGTTCTGCTCAAAAGAAATGATTCAGTGAACGGTCTGAGTTAAACAGATGCTTCAAACAGATGATGGAGCTGGAGCTGTGTGTGTGTGACATTGGCTGCAGCATCAGCATCAACATTGGCATTATTATCCCTGTGGAGGGAGAAGGAGGAGGGGGAAGAAAAAGGGAACGTGAGGGTAAAAGAGGGGTTGTGAGGCGGGGGCATCCACGCAGGGACAGATGAGTAAATTAATGTAATGGTTTAGCAAAGGCACAACTTTGTCAAGATTGAAGATTAGATTAGATAGAATTTTCTTAATCCCACTGGAGTTCCTTTTGAATAACGAAAGAGGATTTGAAAATTCGAGATTCCTATTTTGAGAAGTTTGTTAATAAACATTAAATAATCTTAATAATATCAATATCAAAATAAGATGTTTATAGAATAAAATAAAGTTGAGATTGGTTTACCTCCTGGGCAAATTTGAAACCTCAAACAGGCTCACCACCTGGAGGAATGGACAGTGGCATTTGTGGAGAGTGCTGCCCATGCAACCCGGTGTTGGATAAGCTTGTGAAAACGGATTGAAGGAATTTTAATTATTTTAGCTGTTTTAATTTTTACACTGATGGCTACAATAGGGGCACTCTCCCCTGTACCACTGTAATTTAACATGTTTTCAATTTAACATATTTTCACATTGACATTTGCCAGCGTGCACTCCAGCTGGCATGTGGAAATTATATTTCAGAACAACTTATATATGGTTTCTTATACGTACAGGTATTACAAATATTTCAATCAAGTGGCCCAGAGTCAGTGTCTTTGGTGTTTGCTGTGGAACTCCAGGGATTACCTCCTGGACAAGCTCAAATCGCAATTAGAGGATGCTTGTGAGGTTTTGGGTGGTGGGTGAGGAGACTGTTGTTCCTACAGCCTGGTAACAGATGAAAATGGATGGATGTATCAACATTTGCACACAGAGTAGTAAAATAATATAAATTTAGAGCTTTAAAATAGCATTGTTGGATTGAATCCAATTCCTCTTTATAAATTAAAAGTGAACATTCACTTAGAGGGTCACTCCTGTGGTAATGTCACGCGATTGCTCACTGCACTCAAACAGAATCAAACCTCAGAGTGAGAGAGAGGCAGGGTAAAGAGAAGGAGAGGGGAGGCAGAGGGGAGAAGGCGGAGAGGAGGTGATGATGCGGCAGCATCAGCAGCACCAGCAGTAGTGGAAGGTACTGTGGCAGCAGTCACCCTTCTTAAGCTCACGCGTGACACGTGCTAAATGTGTTATTCTGGAATAAGTTCATGACGGGCTGCAGATGATGGGTTCAAGCGATGATTCGCACAGACCTAGAGGACAGGAGACAGAGGAGACGTGAGACGGTTAGAGGACACTTTGACTGCGCTCCATAATTACCTTTGCCAGTGAGTCTTTGTGCATGAGTGTTGGTGCACGTGATGTGTCTGGGTGCACGTGTGTGGCTCAGACAGATGTTGCTCCTTGTGGCTGCTCAGCATATGGTCTTGCTTCTGTTGCATGTTGAAACAGACCTATAGTCTCTCTATACTAAGATGACAGAAAATAATAATGTGATCGGTTCAGCCGCATGGGGGAATGGGCTGATTGGACTAATTAACACCAAGAACTATACTAGGAACGTGTTATAATATTTGGTTCCATAAAGATAAATTTTGGGTGACTTGAGCTAATATGTGTGTATTTGGTGGGTTTTGATTTAGCCAGAGGTTTCTAAACATCTGACATCTGATCACCCTCGTATTCAGTGCTTTTGGTTCTTTTTTTTCACACTTATTCTTTATTCACCACCACATCTTAGTTGCCATGTCTCTGTCCATCTCAATCCATCCACCCAACCATAATAGGTGTAGGATAGTTGACTCAAAAACAGACCTGGACATACTACCGCCCGAGGGCTGGATATGGCCGGTTTATCCTGGAATAAAATGCCAAACTGGGCACATTTTTACAAATTATCAAATAAATAATATAATAATATATAATAATAATATAATAAATAAATTATCATTACCCCTCCGCCTTTTCCCTGCACTGCCTGTATTTTCCAAAATTGAGAGCATAGAAAAGGCTAAAAGCATTTCAGCCTTCTCTATGCATGACTTTAATCTTCAAATTTGTCTTAGTTTACAAAAATGCTCCAACTCTGTGTCACTGACCGGACCCCAGCGCCAAATTTAGGGCTCAATGTTGCCCACGAGTTTTTGTCTGTATGTTAAGCCAAGCACACTGTGTTGTTTTTTTTTTTCATGTGAGCAGCCATCTGCTGCTCACACTGTATGATCGAAGGTTGAGTGTGACTGGACTGCTCCCACTGTAGGACCGCACACAACATGTCTACCTCGTGTAGTAGAACATGCGCGGATGCTCACAGTTTCTCTCTCAGAGTCAAGGAGAATAATGCTCAGCAAACAAATACTAATTTTCCTGACAATATACTGATCGTTCTTGAGGACCTAATTCACAGATGTTGTCTCTACTTTAATAAACTTAGCTTATTTCAAGGCAATTCCTGACATTGCTGTCACTACAGTTGCTGTTTCCACAAGAATGAGGTCATTAGAGGGACAACACAGACAGGAAGGTTTGGAGAAAAAGCTAGAGAAGTCAGCGTGAGATGGTTTTGACATGTTCAGAGGCGGGACAGTGGATACATTGGTAGAAGAATGATCCTAAAGATGGAGCTACAAGGTAGGAGATGAAGAGGAAGAAGAGGACATTTATGGATGTTTTGAGGGAGGACATGGAGGTAGTTGGAGAGATGAGGATATAGAGGACAGGGTGAGATGGAAGATGTTGACTCGCTGTGGCAACCAGTGAAAAAGAGACAAGCCAAAAGAAGGAAAATACAGTAGCAGTTTGCGGTCTGCTCATGTAGCTATGATTAAATTCAAACCTGAAGAAGAATCATCAAGTCTACAGCTTAAAGTGCTAAAAGTGTTTTTCAACCACTGTGCCTCGCACAGTAGTGTTTTACAAGATATAGTCAGGTGTCCCATGGGGAATTATCCAATTTCGCATATTTTCAATGCCACGTGAACAGTGCAGGGTGTGTGCGGTGGAAGAAGCACTGACTAGACTGTGTGTTGTTCTGATAATGAGCTGATGTTGTCTCTTTGCAAGACAAGGGGCGAAAATTAATATGATTTTACTGATGATAGCAGCAGCTGTTAGGTCCATTGTTAGAGTATGGTTAACTGAAAAATCAGTACAAATTTGTTTGAAAAATATACATACACCTTTACAGATTTGTAAATTGTATATATTCTACATGGATTTTTACATTGCATTCCTGTCTCTCGACTGGATTATGATTCTTTAGGTTGTAACAATTGGATATCAGTTTGATTCATCTAATCGCTGCAATTTTGGGATTCATTTGCAGCCGCACCTTCTCCTGTAATTTCAGCATTGCACATTTTGTAAATTGCTACGTGGCGTGTTCTTTTGATCCAGAATCACAGATAATGTCATTTTGCTTAAGCTGTCCAAACACACTAAGAAGCAAGTTACTAAGTGTTTTCTTTCAAGTAAAATAAGGAATTTTACAACCTGGGACAAATGTCAAACAGATAAATATTAATCACAGTTTAGGCGTAGTCTGGGTGCTTGTGAAACCTTTGCAATCAATCATCTATACTTGAAGTCTCTGGTGTTGCTTGAGCATAATTTCTGGGACATTAACATTGATTAAATTGAGATTAGTCAAGATGAACTGAAAAAAAGCCACTGATTTAAAGCAAATTATTTTGTTTTATGTAATTATTTTTTTATTTGTAACAATTTAGTTTTGCAAAACAATAATAGTTTCCTTCACTTACTGTGGGTCTCAGATATATAGGGACTTTCAGACAAGCCCATGTTGGCGTCAATCATGACCTTCTGTTTTGCCTGTGTTGTTTTGGTGATAAAATTCTTGAAAATGCATTTTCGGCGGGAGATTTTTGGTGCTTGTAAATTTAGTGCATCTCTAGTACAAATAGACAATAATCCATCAGTGTAGAGAACTATTTTATGTATGTAGAGAACTATGGACTATAAGCTGAACTGGAATATAAGTCGTATCAACCAGCTAGAGTGCCTTCCATTGGCCGTCAATGAATAACGAACAGGAAGATTTTCAGTAGTACAGGAGCAGCAGATTGGTACACAAGCCGTTGCGGCTGTCGGTGTAATAATAACAATAGTGAAATTATATATCACATTTGTTTCATTTATATGTCACAAATCCAACTAAAGGGTATAAAAATAGACACATATAGTTTACTATCAGTAGTTTAAAATGCATGTGATCAGCCAGTCTTTAACTCTTTATGGAAAAAAAAAATGGCTTAATTCAATGATGCTGCATTAGCTACCTTCCTGTAAGATAAAGTACTACAAAACCAATTGTAAGATAGTGGTACAGTTGAACAACTATATACTTTGTTCTTGTAATTAAAAGAAGCTACAAAACCAAAGATGGAGCGCTAGATTAGTCAAAGTAAAAAATATATATATATTTTTTTAGAATGTGTAGTTATAATTACATTCAATGTTGAAGTCAGTTCCCATGACAAAAAAACAACCTAAAAAAAGTCCAGACAGAGTACCGTAATTTCCGGACTATAAGCTGCACCCAATACATTTTTTAAAGGAAAAACATTTTGTACATACATAAGCTGCACCTGACTATTAGCCGCATATGACGCATTATTTTTGCATTTCCCATGATGATGATCAGATTATGGTAATTTTATTCATGTACAAAGCGCGTTACCGTACGTTATACTGCTTCTTCTATGGTGTTTATTGGCGGTTGTGATTTGCGTCTTCCTCGACATCACCTGTCTCACTCTTACCTTTTCTGCTCAAGTAGTTAGCCGCATCTCTGCATAAGTCGCAGGGTTGAAATTGTGTGACAAAAGTTGCGGCTTATAGTCCGGAAATTACGGCTGTATAGTACAAAGAGCAGCAACTTACTATACTTTCTAGTTCAGGAGTTTGTACCAAACTGAAAATATTACTCCAACTGTTGTTGAGATGTTGGCTTAAGTGTGTATCTTTTTTTAACTAGTGCTCCCTCCCTTTATCAGTCCATCATTTCCCTCTTTGCCAAATGAGGCCAGTGATTGGTGTCCCTCATCAGTTACAGATCATGATCAAAGGGCTGACTCTCACGGTCACCCGTCATCATGTTTACACAAATTGACACACACTAAGCTGGTGTGTTCAGTGCTGAAGGTCAGCTGTCAAGATAGGTTTTCCGCACTTAAGGGAATCCTGCGGCCATTTTTGGCCGTTCCTGTTTCCCCTGGCAACCAGTCTTATCTCCCCCTTTTTAACAGAGAGAGGTGGGGTGAGAGGGGGGGAGGCCAGTAAAGTGAGGAGGGAGGATGATCTGTGTCCAAAGGGATCAATTTGCCAAGTGCATATGGACAAACACAGACAGGCACAACACAGACACACACAGTTACAGTACAGTTTATATTGGACAGTAGATTGTAACAAACAACTGAGAAAAGCCCAGCACAGAGTCTGAGAAGTATTCATGAATTAAAAAAACAACCTTAAAAAAGAATCAATTGATTTACGCTTTACTGCTACCAAACTCCTTCAGCGGCATCTTAATCAAAACAATCAATCATCATATGCTAATGTACTTAGGAATGATGGTGGCTGGTTCTTAGGCTATTTACAGTACAGTATTTAGCTGTCGGCAGGCAAACTGCCACCTGCCTATCACTCGGCTGAGACAGATGATGTCTATGGGAAGACCTAAATAGTCTGTCAAAAATGATATCAAAACCAAATAGTTTTCTTCTTGTTGAACGGTTTATTTAATTCTCAGTTTTCCTTTTCTAATCTCGCGAGAGTTTCCCTATATGTACATGATTGTACAGTAATTTTTTTTTTTCCATTCTACTGTAATAAAAAAAATAAAGAATTCACACAGCATTTGACACACTCTTCTGTTCGTTCATCAATGTAGCATCTCTCCTTGTCTTTCTGCCACTTATTAACTTTGCTTTGCACTGTTATTGCGGTAAGGTTTGTGCTGTTGTGTTTTGTGAAAGTTGGAAAAGGAGTGGATTACTACATCTGTGCTCGCATGCGTGCACTGCACTAACTGGAACCTTTTGTCATCAATTACAAGCTTCAAGTGCATTAATATTTCATATTTCTCCATCTCTTCTATCATATAATTGTTTGGGGAAAATTAATACAGTCCAGAGAGAGTTAGTAAGGCTAGGGGAGAGGTATGTTAAAGTTCAGCTTGTTTTCAATGCATGGGTTCTTGGAACACTTAAAACAAAAGTGACCACTGTATTTGAAATACCTGACAAAGGTTGGTGGTTCTACTCTCTCCTGGTCCTTCATCTATCAGTAGCATTTACTCTCACACACATGTCGCTTTAAACGAAGACACAGCACATGGCGTTATTTGTTTTATTCAGAGGTGAAAAAGTGGAGACTGAGGCAATGTGACTGTCAGAGACTAATCTGAGCACGCTAAATAGAATGTCTTCACACTGACGAGGGACTGAAAGCTAAGATCTAATTTTAAAAGTGTGTGTGAATGCACATTTATTTAGAACAGTGTTAAGTAAAACTGTTAGACCTGCCAGCTACATAGACAGAACTGAGAACAACACATGGATTGGTTAGTATAATGAAAGATTAACAAAATAAAAAAAATAAAATCATGCAGCAATATAAAAATGCAATTGTGAGAGAGGAAAGAGTTTGAGTAACTGTTAACAATACACTCCAAATAGTCAATATACATAACAGAACAGGAACAGGATTGCAAGCTATATACTTAATGCCACCACTTGTGGCAGCTTCTGCCCTGTAGAGGTATTAAAAATTGTCACCATCAAAAATACAGATTGACTATGACCTGGCACTGCATTTGTGTTTAATACCTTATTTAAGTTATTTGTAGATATGTTAGCATTTTCAGGGTATGCTAATATATCTACAGATATACAGTGCATCTGGAAAGTATTCACAGTGCTTCACATTTCCTATTTTTTTATGTTACAGCCTTATTCCAAAATGGATTCAATGCATTTTTCCTAATAATTCTACACAGAACACCCCATAATGACAAAAACAAAAAGGTTTTTTTAGAATGTTTTATAAATCTATTAAAAATAAACAATGAACATAAGTATTCACAGCGTTTGCCATGAAGCTCAAAATTGCACTCGGGTGCATCTTGTTTCCACTGACCATCCTTGAGATGTTTCTACAGCTTAATTGAGTCCACCTGTGGTAAGTTTTAGTTGATTGGACATGATTTGGAAAGGCACACACCTGTCTATATAAAGTCCCACAGTTGACAGTGCACGTCAGAGCACAAACCAAGCATGAAGTCACAGGAACTGTTTGTAGACCTCCGAGACAGGATTGTCTCAAGGCACAAATCAAGGGGAGGGTACAGAAAAATTTCTGCTGCTTAAGAGGTCCCAATGAGCACAATGGCCTCCATCATCCGTAAATGGAAGAATATTGGAACCACCAGGACTCTTTCTAGAGCTGGCCGGCCATCTAAGCTGAGCGATGGGGACAAGGGCCTTATTCAGGGGGATGACTAACAACCCAATGGTCACTCTGTCAGAGCTCCAGCGTTCCTCTGTATAGAGAGGAGAACCTTCCAGAAGGACAACCATCTCTGCAGCACTCCACCGATCAGGCCTGTATGGTAGAGTGGCCAGACGGAAGCCACTCTTGAGTAAAACACACATGGCAGCTTTCCTGGCACCTTAAGGACTCTCAGACCATGAGAAACTAAATTCTCTGGTCTGATGAGACAAAGATTGAACTCTTTGGCCTGAATGTCAGGCGTCATGTTTGGAGGGAAACCAGGCACCTCTCATCACCAGGACAATATCATCCCTACAGTGAAGCATGGTGGTGGCAGCATCATGTGTGGGGATGTTTTTCAGCGGTGGGAACTGGGAGACTAGTCAGGATAGAGGGAAAGATGAGTGCAGTAATGTACAGAGACATCCTGGATGAAAACCTGCTCCAAAGAGCTCTTGACCTCAGACTGGGGAGACGATTCATCTTTCAGCAGGACAACAACCCGAAGCACACAGCCAAGATCACAAAGGAGTGGCTTCAGAACAACTCTGTGAAAGTCCTTGAGTGTCCCAGCCAGAGCCCAGACTTGAATCCAATTGAGCATCTCTGGAGAGATCTGAAGATGGCTGTGCATCGACGCTTCCCATCCAAGTGATGGAGCTTGAGAGGTGCTGCAAAGAGGAATGGGCAAAACTGCCCAAAGATAGGTGTGACAAGCTTGTGGCATCATATTCAAAATGACCTGAGGCTGTAAATGTTGCCAAAAGTTCATCAACAAAATATTGAGCAAAGGCTGTGAATACTTATGTAGGCGGTGAATACTTATGTAATTTTTTTTTTTTTTTTAATACATTTGAAAATTATTCTAAAACTTTTTTCACATTGTCATTATGGGATGTTGTGTGTAGAAATTTTAGGAAAAAATGAATTGAATCAATTTTGGAATAAGGCTGTCACATAACAAAATGAGGAAAAAAGTGAAGCGCTGTGAATACTTTCTGCATGCACTGTATTTAGCATGCACTGGCGACTTGTTTTTACGCCATCGTAACCTTCTGTTTTGTCTGCGTTGACAACAGTGACAAAACTCGTAAAACTTTAAAAAATGAAAATCTTGGTGATCAAAAATTTGGTATTATTATTAATCGTTTTATTATCCTGATAAATCTTTGCTTAATAAGTAGAAAAACAATAGAATTCTTTAATTACTTTGTCGTAATGAAATATAATAACGACAACAATTGAGATTTTGACTCAATAGCATTGACTACCACTTAAGCTAGTAACACTACTAGCATTAGCCTTCCTACTTTCATGTGTATGTATACTACTAACATGACCTAACATCTACTGTTCACTGCTTTGGTTGTACATATCTCAACCCCACCCATATTGTTCCTATTGTAATGGTCTTTTTTGTACTTCTTGTATTCAACTCCTGTTCGTTGCTGTTCTGCTGCTGGAACCGTAATTTCCCGAGGGATACTCCTGAGGGATTAATAAAGTTCTATCTACCTATCTATCTATCTATCTATCTATGTACCTGTAATGATCACAAGCAAATATGGGCTTGGAGTTAACACAAAAGTAGTAGAGTGGTACAGTAAGGCGAAGCTCTAGAGGACAGATGGAAGGCAGACCTCAGAGGGAGGATCACATCAGGTAATCACAAGAGCCGGACAACTAGTGGAGGGCAGATGTATGAGGTGTGGTTGATTACAGGGCTGGCAGTGAGTAGCAGGGAGAGGAAACACTGGATTCTACTTGCAGGGTCCTTGAGAAAATCCTCTTCCGCTCTGTGTTCGTCTTCGGGTCTTTTGTCTCTTTTTCCTGTCATTTTTGCAGATGTGCACCCTCTACTTACGAGATCCATTAACAGCATGTTAAGCTAATTTGATTAAACATTAAAACTCTTTTGAATGCTCAGAATGAATATACGGTCAATTAATGAATCCCTTGGGCAGGCAAAGTGAGTGCACGTGTGTGTTCACGTAGATGCTGCACTTAGATTAGTGCACAAAGAGTTTGAGAGGATAAGGAGAGCATTAATAAGTGATAGAGTCATGAAGGGTGGGAGAACAGCCTGTCAGCACAGAAATGCTTCAGCGTGTGAAGAGCTGAGGGTGGAGGAGGATAAAAAAAGGAAGAGGAGAGAAAAGAGAAAGGTGTGAAGACAGCGGTGAGCAGGAGATAATGAAGAAGGAAAAGAAAGTTTGGGGAGTGTTAGTGTGATCTTTACTGAAAGACAGAGCAAATTTCTCCACCCTTCTCCATCTATCTGTAGGTCCGTCCACCCGCCGGCCTGTCTGACCATTTCTCTGTCTTTCCCTTTGTCTCTAAAGTATTATCTTCTCTCCTATCTTTCTCTTTTAACGTTTTACTGTCTTTCTCATGTCATTTTCCCTCCCTAAATGTTTCTCTTTATCTTTTTTATACTCTCCTTTTTTTTCTCCCATCACTTGTCCCTCCATGAATCACTTTCTGAGTTTTTACTTATGCAAAGTTGGAAAGAGATTTTCTTTTCTCTTTCCACCAATTCTGCCATTTCAACTTCATACCTGACTCCCAACCAATTCTGTTTTAACCACACTCTCTTGTTCTCTCCATCTCTGTGTCCCCTCTGTCAGTCTCCCTTTCCTCTCCCCCTCTCCTTAGTCTCTCTCGCTCTCCCTCTCTCTTGCTCTCCCTCTCTCCCCCAGTTCGACTGCAGATGGAGCAGAAGGAGGAGGCATTACTCTCCTCCTTGTCTCCCTATTTTTTTAATTCTCTACTCCATCCTCAAGTCTTCTCTTCGTTCATTCTCTCTCTGCAGGTGATAACTCCTTTTCGACGTCTCATCCTTTGCGCTGAGAACAGGAAAGAGATGGAGGACTGGATCAGCTCACTTAAGTCCGTCCAGTCCAGAGAACATTACGAGGTAAGACCCTGGTTTCAGTCCTCATTCTGGTTTGAGATACTGGTGTTGTTCTCCAGATGTTCTTCGGGCAGCGGCAGCAGCTAGGCTGGTGTTGTTTTTGATCTTTTCTACTTCCCTATGATTAATGCAGTGAAAGCATGTCCTTCTCTGGGGACATGGTTAGTTCTGTGTACAGCAGTGTATTTGATGGAGTCATTTTGGTTATGGATGGAAGGAGAAGAAAGAGAGGAGGAGGAGGCAGATGCTGACATCTAGGTCAGTACAGAGGCTGGCAGTATGTTTTCCTGATTTCAGAGAAGATTTGTAGGAAGGCGGTGTTTCCTAAAGATCTACCCAATCTCTGTTGTCGTTAGTGGATGCATACATGTTTGTCCCAAAATGATCAGAACAGTTGGAGAAAATTTGAAGCTGCACTTAGTCTCATGAAATGCTATTTTGTCCCTCAAGTCCTGGTTTGATCTTTGCTTTGATGACAAACTTAATACCATGGAAAGAGCCAACCCAATTTAGTAAATGCTGATGTGACAAACAGATGAAGTGCCAGACAATGAATACAAATCACTTAGATGATGGAGAAAAGTAAAGAGGTTAGGTTAGAACATGGGGCAAAAAAAGTAAATGCTCTTTGCATCTTATTTGTCAGTGCCATCTTATATAAGACTCTCAGCATCAGCATCACTCCACCTTTACTGCACTGCAGCAACAGCAGTAGGTCCATCCTGGAGCTTTTCACCACAGGTTTCTACCTCACATACACGACCACTAAACACACATGCACTCATCCCCGCAGAGTTTCTGCCATAGAACCTGCAGCTTCCAGGATTGCAGCCTCTTGCTCAGAAAACAGCAGCAGAGTAGGATTTTTATTGTAAAGTAGATCCTTGATTTATCATCTGAAGCTCGGTGTTAAACATATGGCCCCCAGGCCGAAACAGGCCAGCCGAGGCATTGAATTAGGCTGACTTGATGAGTTTGAAATAAAAAAAAGTGTGTTTTGTTAGAATATATTTCATTAAATACAAATATTTACTGATAAACTGGTACTAAACCTGTACCAATTAACATTTGCTTGCAAAGACCTTTATTATACAGGTATTTATATTATGAATGGTCTGGCCCCTGAATCAAAATAACTTTGGACACCTGTGGTCTAGGCACAAGGGCTTTTCATTCAGCCCCACAAACGTCCAAGTTCTACTCTTCATATTATCATTATACGTCACCCAAGCATGCCCTCAGTTTTCCACAAATGGCATAGGAAAGGTTAAAAACATTCAGCATTTTAACCACTGTTAACTTTTTTTAATCCATTTATTTTAGTAAAAGAAAATGCTCCAATTATTTGCTATTGATGACCTGGTCTACAGGGTCATTGTGGGTTAATATTTTGTCTTTTTTTAAGAATTCTATGCAGTCTATAATGGTACTTTCACTAGTTTAATGTCCAAAATTGCAGAACTGAAAAATTTGTCTGAACCAGGTGTGGGCATACCAGTATATTTTGACTCAAGGGCCAAATGGATCAAAAATATGACACACGTGAGCGCCAATAAGTGTATTCTCGCAACTCACAGGCGTGGAAGCTCCAATAGACATATGTGGTTCTTCTGAGAATCAAACAGGAAACTACTCCACTCTCAGCTTACAAGACAACTGCTAGAATATGGAACCACAAATGTATACTGGGGGTCATTGCAACCCGCACAGGCTGCCACAAGAAGCACAATTAGGGATATGTGATTTCTCTGGAAGTCTAACCCAGAATCTGCTCTCTGCTTGCAAGTCGGATGTGCTAGCTGGTACACTCAGGAACCGCTAATATGATTTATAAAATAGAGTAGGCATGTTAGGGATGGGCAGTGATGGTGTGATCGGTGCTCCTGTCATAAAGCAAAAATATGTCTTTCTCAAGGGACTGTGTAAACCTCAGGCTTTTCTCCAGTTACTCCTGATTGTTCTTAATGTATCAGCAGAGATAATTGTGAGTGCGTTTGGTTGACAGTCTTTATAGTTATAGTTATATGTCATACAGTGATGGACTGAACCTCACTGTACCTGCCCTCACCTTATGACTGCTGGGATTTCCTTAATCTCACCCCTGGATAAACTTTTTGACCTGCAGGCCACAATGGGTCCTATAATTTGACAGGGTTGGAGGATCAGGAGCAGAGGGAAGATTAGATGTAAACTACATAAATACATTGTTTAAAAGGAATTTTGGTAGGCCAGGTTAAAGTTTGTTAGACCCAACCTCATGCTATAGTGTGCTCTAGATCTACAAGTTCCAAATAAAAAATGGTGTCCAAAGTAAGAACTCAATAGTCACAATTCTGTCTCTTGAAATTACCTGTTCATTAGGTTTGAAATCACTTTCTGAAGGCCCTGTCTTTAGATGTTCTGCTTTTTTCTGACACCATCAACATACTGACATCCTTCTATCCTCTTCTCGCTACCAGACGGCTCAATTTAATGTGGAACATTTCTCAGGAATGCACAACTGGTACGCCTGCTCCCACGCACGCCCAACATTCTGCAACGTCTGTAAGGACAGTCTGTCAGGGGTCACGTCACATGGTCTCTCTTGTGAAGGTGAGTGAAATCTAGAGTATAAAAATGTCCACTTGCAACCTTCACCACCTTTTTTACGATCTACAAAGTAAGAACAGCTGTTAAAACTTGTTGAAACTTATGTTAGTGAGTACTAAATAGTATCTGCTGGTACCAATATCAATTTGATACCTTCATTTCTCCTTGCAAGTATTAAACCTTGAAAACCTTAAGCAATTAGGGGTAAATAATTATCCAGAGTATTGGACTGAGTTTGAATCATCTAACCACCGGCAGAAAGCTTCATGCTTTGGTGCAGTGTGATTTAGGTGGCAGAGGTGGTGTTCCATCCATATCAGAAGCAGCCTCACTTTTCTCGGTGCAGGTATCTGTCCTGAATTGCAGCTACTACTTGTTCCATACTATGTTGAAAGTACCTGATGTTGTTGCTTGTGTTAAAGAAAGTACGTAGTATTTGGTTATGTGATTGCTTGGCTAATTATTTGTTCACATCTAACCTGTTGGCTGCATAAAAGTATTTTAGTATTTCAGTTTTTTCTCGACTGGACGCACTTTTTTGCCTCTTGGCTGGACTTTGAGGCGCAACTTATATATTTAGATAAATATATAACTACACATATATGTTATTTTCACACTCACACTTCAGGGCCTTCTGGGCTTATGTACCAGTATCAGCAACTTCTGTGTTTTCTCCTATATTTAATCCCTTGGTGTGATTTGTACTTTTAAAAATATTCTGGGTATATGTTTTATTTTTATTTAAAAATGTGATGGCCTAATGTGGTGTCCTGAAATGCACTAAAAGTAAAAGGTCAGAATACGCTAATAGTAAAATATTTTCCTCAGCTGTAATATCCTAAGCCATTGAAGCGGCTAATGCCGTGCCTTGCAAGCAGAGACACTGTAGTTGTGTTTCTAGAAGAAACATAAATGCATACATTGAGCAACAGAAAGGTCTAATAAAAAGGTCTAATAACATCTATCTTAGGCCAGGGCACATATTTGGACATGCAGGCCATAATGAATACTTAAACTTGACACGGGGGCCGGGTCACGCCCAATTAGATCGAGCATTTGTGCGACTAAGATAAATGACATCTAAATGGCATGAATTAACCCTTGTATTATGTTGAAAAAAAATTACGTTGTTTATGTTGCGGGTCATTTTGACCCGTACTGTATTAATCCACTAAAAACAGTATAAAAACAGATTAAACCAATAATAACTTTATTTTAATTTATATCAACACTTATATAGATTATACAAACACTTAAAAGGTATAACAATACATTTTTTTTTCAACACTATGTTAAAAAACTATTTTGAACTAACTAAGTTAGTACCCTCTCCATGTACTGTTTTTCATTCAACCTGCCCCATTTTCTTACATTTACGTGTTCAACATTTTCAAAGCTCTCCATATGATGGACAGAATGTAATTGTATTCTTTCTGCAGATGTATTTCTTGCATTTCACACAAGAGGTACTTGTTTTATTGTCCTCCCTGGCATCCTCAAAGATGCATCTGTGTGCACTGTGCATCATAACAGGAATATTCTTGTTTCTCTTTGGGCAGTATGAAACAACTGCTGCTTTCTCAGTGAAAACAAATATTGAGAAATGCACAGGTCTGCCCTGCATCTTCAGAATTTCACTGGGAAGTTCTG
>JAFBJS010002040.1:34404-69461 GCA_016785265.1 Paraplagusia blochii | reverse complement strand
TTGGCAAAAAAATGTATTATATTTTGATAAATAAAACTTTTTAATCTGCTGATAATTTTGAATGCATACTCCTTGTTTACTAAATTGATGATGAACATCTATAATTTTTTTTATTTGTTTAGACATTGTCTTTTTCCCCTCGACATGTCGGCCATTTTTATTTTTCTTGCACCATTTACCTTTTACCACATTTAACCAATTCATTGACTAACTCTTAACTTTAATAAAGCATTATTAAAAGGCTGCGCCTTTTAGTACGGTGCACCTCATGGTCGTGGAAATACGGTAACGGAAAAGCGAGAAGCAACCATGCAGCGTACTGTTGTGTTGAAGCTGATGCTCCATTGTTTGTGTCTCCTCTGACTCTGATTAAGCTCCATACTGTAACGTGCACAGTGACATGGCCACTGTTTGACTTCACAGACAGTTTTTACTCAGGAGCAGAGTAAAAAAAAGTGATCAACGTGATTCAGCAAAAAAAAAAAAAAAAAAAAAATATCAAAGCCAGCCGCAGGAGTATTTGGAGGTTGTGGCTTTGGGTTGGAAGCAACGTATGTTTGCAGATGTTCTGTCGGAGGACAAGGAGTTCAGGATATTTTTGTAGTTCTGTTTCGTTTTTACATGTAAATAATGCTTTATCAAAGTTAAGAGTTAGTCAATGAATTGGTTAAATGTGGTAAAAGGTAAATGGTGCAAGAAAAATAAAAATGGCCGACATGTCGAGGGGAAAAAGACAATGTCTAAACAAATAAAAAAAAATTATAGATGTTCATCATGAATTTAGTAAACAAGGAGTATGCATTCAAATTTATCAGCAGATTAAAAAGTTTTATTTATCAAAATATAATACATTTTTTTGCCAATTTGTTTGTTCCAAACAGAAAACACATCCAAACAGCTTTGGCTTCTTCCATAAAAATTCCCAGACAACAAATATAATTCCTGTAACGTTTAATTTAGTTTATTGTCAACTGTTCAACAAGTTTAACAAAAGACATACAAGAGTTTTCAGATATGTCCTGGTCCCTTGTCCTGGATATGTCTCTACCCCCCTCACCCAACCCCCTTCAAGCCACCCCACCGTTACCCCTACTACCGGCTCCACTTCATTCGATGTTACATTTACTTTTGTGTGTTGCCGAGTCAAGGCAAAAAATTTTGTCACATGGAATTCTAAGAATGTTGATTGTTGCATATTTAATGTTGGCCAGTCGATCATTAACATATATAAATATATTGATATCATGTCTAAAATTAGCATTTTCCATATTGACAGACTATAAGATTCACTTGTTATTGTTGCTTTGAGATGTGACAGTAGTTGGTGGTCAGTCCTCCCCGTAGAGTCTGGTGGTCCAACCACTCCCAGGACGTGGACCTCATCAGGTCATTATAGACTACCGTAGACTTTTAAGGAGACACCGATGATTTTAAGTGTAGGCTACTCAAGATTTTTATTGAATTAAATAGAAACTATATAAACCGGTTATTCTTATTATTATAATTCTTAAATAAGCATTTCTGTTACCCCCCCAAAAAGTTTCTAATTTTGTTTCTATTCCAAGCAAAATAGGTTTACAGCTTTTTTTTTATTATTATTCCTCAAAAAGTTAAGAGGCCTTATCTTAAAAATATTCCAGTAAAACCTAAGTGGAACAAATCTGACCTGGTCTAGATTGGAAAGTATTATTATAAGTATTACTAAGATACCAAATATTAAACCAAAAAAGAACATTAGTCGCCAAAAACTTAACCCGCAACCTTGTTAAACCAGAACACTAAAAAGAAAACAGTAGCCAATCAAATTATTTAATATAATTAATAAAGAATACTGTTTATAATTAATCATTTTCTGTTTTCCCTTTAATAAATCAAACTAAATATTTTATTGACTAAATAAAACCCAGTCGACCAAACATTGACTGTAAATAAACACACTCTCCATCTCTGACAGAGCAACAGGTTTTCACAGATATAAACACACACACACACACACACACACACACTCTGACTGTGACATGGTCTCAGACGAGCTCTGATAATCTCGGTGGTGTGAGTCCACACTGTGTGAGTCCACTTTGTGTGCGTCCACACCGTGTGAGTCCACACTGCGACACATGCGGCTCGTCAGTTCACACGTACGTGACACTCGACACCGCGGTACAACACGGTCCACTCAAACATACAAGCCCATATAAACACTTGAGCCACTATTTGGCCGCCATGTGTCTGTTGATGGACTCGGACCGCCCGACACCTACGGCTGGCGCTGACGCCAACGGTGGGTGAGGACGGTTGCAGCGAGACCAGACATGTTGTCTCTTTGACGAGGGAAGTTCATGGAGTCTCAACCGTCAGTGAATTACATCAGTCAGTGAACATCACTGTGGTCTAATGAAGGTTATTGTATGAGTGCAAAGCAAAACCAAACAACCAGGAGAAAGTTGTTTTTACAGGATTTGGTATCGAGACCGTAAAGTTAGCCTTGGCTAATCTTTTTAGAGTTTATATGTCAATAAAACTGCACATAAATATTACACATTCATCTACTACTTGGTATTTTCCATGTGTAGTAATGATAATCAGTGCATCATTGTGGAATACATACAATGGAAAAAGTGACTGAAAAATGTCAAATCCTCGTTCCACGGGAGATGCCCCAGCAGTATAGGCCTGTAATATAACACAGTGGTGGAATAACATTTATTCTTCATAAAAACACTTATTTCTGTTGAAACCCATTTATCAAAATATGAATAATCCCTCAAATTATTGGCACCACCGTTTTTATAAGTGCAAATATGCGTTGTTTTGCTCCCGCTATTTTTTTTTAAAATAGCACACTTGTAAGTTTGTGTGTGTGATGTTGTTAGGCGGACCTAGTAGAGGACACCACGAGAACGTTAAAGGGTGAAGTTTGAGCGTGGATTGTATATAAAATTGTAGTTTATATGTTAATAAAACTGCACATAAATATTACACATTCATCTACTACTTGGTATTTTCCATGTATAATAATGATAATCAGTGCATCATTGTGGAATACATACAATGGAAAAAATGACTGAAAAATGTCAAATCCTCGTTCCACTGGAGATGCCCCAGCAGTATAGGCCTGTAATAGAACACAGTGGTGGAATAACATTTATTCTTCATAAAAACACATATTTCTGTTGAAACCCATGTATCAAAATATGAACAATCCCTCAAATTATTGGCACCACCGTTTTTATAAGTGCAAATATGCGTTGTTTTGCTCCCGCTCTTTTTTTTTTTTTAAATAGCACACTTGTAAGTTTGTGTGTGTGATGTTGTTAGGCGGACCTAGTAGAGGACACCACGAGAACGTTAAAGGGTGAAGTTTGGGCGTGGATTGTATATAAAATTGTAGTTTATATGTCAATAAAACTGCATATAAATATTACATATTCATTTACTATACATTATTTTCCATGTATAATAATGATAATCAGTGCATCATTGTGGAATACATACAATGGAAAAAGTGACAGAAAAATTCTCGTTCCACGGGAGATGCCCCAGCAGTATAGGCCTGTAATATAACACATATACTTCATAAAAACATATTTTTTTGTTGAAACCCATATATAATAATCCCTCAAATTATTGGCACCACAGTTTTTGTGAACCGTGCCATGCCCAGAGCACCTTCGTGGTCACCTGGAAGTTTGGGGATTTGAACCTGGAACCCTCTGGATCCAAGTCTGGGTGCTGGCTTAACTGCCTGCCCCCTGCTCACTACGGTGATGGGTTAAATCAGGCGTGGGCAAAATTTTCGACTTGTGGGCCGTAATTGGTCCTAAAATTGGACTCGGGGGCCGAGACCAGAGCAGAAGACAGTTTGTTATACAGTCATGTATAAAACCTAAAATCCTACATTTCTAATAATTTTATAACGTTGTCTACTGGAGAAACTAATTACTACAGGGAAAAGGCAGAAGAATAATGATAATATTGATGAATTATTTAATTTAAATAAAGTTGGGGCGGTCTCATTAAAAAGCTCAATGGACCGCATCCGGTCCCCGGGCCTTAGTTTGCCCATGCCTGGGTTAAATGCAGCAGAGAAAATTTCCCCGAAAAATATTTTCTTTTTTCCTTTTAATGTCCATTGATAATGTCCAACTCATCATTGTGGACGCTCAGAGGACCTTAGTGGTCACCTGGCAGTTTGGGGATTTGAACCTGGAACCCTCTGGACCCAAGTCTGGTTCCTTGACCTCTTTTTCGTTCCTCTGTATCCTTAACCATTAGGCAACCACTGTGTGTTATTAGACATTTCTGTTGGTGACAAATCAGTTTTGTAAATAGTGTATAAGTGTGTATAAAAGGAAGGAAAAAAATTCCAAATGTTTGCAATATTATCTATTAAAATATATATTTAAATGTACTTTTTAAATATATTACAGTAGTGATAATAAAATCCACAGCTAAAATATTTTACCAACGTTTCATACCCAAACTAATGCCGGTATCAAACTACAAAGGGTTCTGATCTTGCAGTGTCTCCGACTCATTGTTCCCAGAAATGTTTTAAATCAACCCCAACTGTCTTCCAGTAAACGGTTGACACTCTTTTGTAAATTCATCTGGTTGTTATTTTTATTTTTTTTTTTATTCTAACCTGTTTTATCATTTATCAGTTCCCTCCGACGTCTCTCCGTCCCCTGGAAGCGTTGGACTTTGGAGTTTCTTGACGTTCAGTTGTCATATCACAGTGAGCGCCAGGCAAACACAACAGTAACATTTGGAGCGCACATGACTGTCAAGTCATAACATCGTATTCTTCTTCTTCTTGACTTCAGATCTCCCTTTCACTCCCCCCCCTCTCTCTCTCACCCAGCTGCCCTCCCCTCCGTCTTTGTTCCAGGGTCTTTTCAGAGTGTTTTTGAAAACAGGCATTATTGACATCGAAGCCCTAATCAAATGCAGGCATTTCTGGCTAACTGAAACCATGAAGGGAGGGAAGGCGACCAGGGGGGAGGGTAGGAGGAGGAGGAGGAGGAGAAAGAGGAGGAGGCAGAAACATGGGCTCGGCTTCAGCGAAGTATGAGGCATTGAAATTATTTTTTTTTGTTAAACACGAGTTGGTCAAGTGTCTTCCAAATCTGTCGCTGTTTTCAATTTGTCGAGGCGTCGACGCTGTGTCTCTGAGCCAGGGTTTTAACTTCATCTTGTTGAACCTTCTTTGACACCTCCGCTGAGGGAAGGACAATCGGGATGAAAAGGATTCTTTCCATATCGGGAAAAATATATCATTTCATCTGACATCATGATAAAACCTCTGCTTCAACGTCCCTTCTTGGATGTTTCCTCTAATCCTTTCGGCTTGTCCCTTTTCTCAGGGGTTGCCACAGCGAGACAACAATTTCCATCTCCCCCTCTGTATCTGTCTCCTGTAATTGCAACTACCTCCATGCATCCATCAATCTCCTGTTTGTCCAAACCATCTCAATCTGTCTTCTCTATCCTTTTCTATTGTTAGATGCGTTGATTATTATTTGATGAACACACTCATCGCACAAGAATCGGTGCTCAGGAAAGCTCACTAAAACTTAAGGCCCGTGGGCCAAATGTGGCTCGCCAGGTTTTCTTGTATGGCCATCAGGAACAAGGTGATTAGAGGGACAACAGAGACAGGAAGGTTTGGAGAAAAAGCTAGAGAAAACCAACTGAGATGGTTTGGACAGGTTCAGAGGAGGGACAGTGGAGACATTGGTAGAAGAATGATCCTAGAGATGGAGCTACCCGGTAGGAGACAAAGACGAAGTCCAAAGAGGAGATTTATGGATGCGGTGAGGGAGGACATGGAGGTAGTTAGAGTTAGAGTTGAGGATACAGAGGACGGGGGGAAATGGAAATTGTTGACTTGCTGTGGCAACCCCTGAAAAAATGGACAAGCTGAATGCTGAAGAAGGAGACAAATTCCCTTTGTACTCATGTTCAACAATACCGTTCCATAAATGTTCTTATATATCCTAGACATGAAGCTACCAGGTAAGAGACGAAGAAGAAGTCCAAAGAGTAGATTTATGGATGCGGTGAGGGAGGACATGGAGGTGGTTGGAGTTGGAGTTGAGGATGTGGAGGACAGGGGGAGATGGAAATTGTTGACTCGCTGTGGCAACCCCTGAAAAACAGGATAAGCCGAAAGAAGAAGAAAAGTTCTTATATAATAGTCATATATTGTGTCCTTTGGCTGGATATACTTGGACACGTATATATTTCCCCTGCTCGGCTATAGGACATGTGGACAAACCTCGACTGACTCAACTGGGTGGGACTGAAACATATGCCTTGACCAAGAGCAGCTCATAAACATGAACGGTTCTTCCTACTGTTCTATCGTCAGGGCGTAAATCCCGCCGCACGCAGCCGTTAAGCATAACAGTGGTTGTTTGGCCTGAGTCTAGACGCCGTGAAGAAGTCCTGGTCCGGAGACGTTCCTGTGAAGGTGGCAGCCTGGGTCCAGGGTGCAGATCTCTATCTGAGCTCCCTCTGTTTGGTTTCACCTCGTCTCACAGTTTATTGACATTACCGTGCATGGCTTGCGTAGTGCGGCGCACGCCTGCACACACTCGTACACACACACACACACACACACACGTGTACATACTGATGTTTTTGTTGGACTCTGTGTCAGACCTGCAGTGTGTCACGGCAACCGAGAGAGAGACGGACAGAGAGAGAGACCAGGTGCATGGTAGCCTTATGTACGTTTGTATGAAAGCAAAAGAGAGACAGATAGGCCTGACCTTGTATGTATACATATATATATATCTTTATATATATGTGTGTGAGTGTGTGTCTTTCTCATACTCTCAGCCTTGACTCCATCAGAGGTCTTTTTTGAAACACCAATCATTCTTCAGGTCTCTGGAGTTCTACAAAATAAAAGCAGCATTAACTTACCATCATCGTATTCTGTTATATGTCACTCGCAACTAAGTCGTAGAAGGAAATGCACATTTTTTTTTGCTAAAATCTTGGCTCAGTGAGCGACAAATGATACTCCTGGACATTATTCAGCCAAAAAAGTGTTTTTATTGTTTCATCAGACCTCGGTACCACAGGGACTACCAGGGGGAGGCAGCAGAGGGGGGAAGGGGTGACATACAGTTCAGTAGAACTTCGTGAGCTGCATTTGACTTGGACGGTTGGAAAGCAAACTTCCCGTCATCGTGATCCACACCACTGCACACAACGAAATGTGAACTCGGCATTTAAGACATCACCAAAGTGGACAGTGGCTAGCTTTGAGCGCCAGGGGCCTAGCAGTTGGTGGATTCAGACCTGGAACCCTCTGGACCCCAGTCCGGTTCCTAAACCACAAGACCAACACTGTCCTTTTACTTGTATTCGCCTACGTATCAATGGTTGCACATGTGCAGTGTGTGAAGTTGAGGTGAAAATCTGAGCTACATCAAAATCAAACTAAATATGTTGCCAGACTTCCAGGAGAGTTTATCTAATCAGGGCCAGCTAGATGGCCCTGATGTCATAATCGAGCGAGATGATTGGTCTGAGCTCTGCAAACTGACCAAGGCGGTGTCCATTTACTTGCAGCAGGCAGAGCGTTCACTTTTGATTCTGAAGGCTCTGGCAGATTTCATGAGACCTGACAACGCTAGCTAAAGCTAGCTGAAATATGATTGGATAAAAAGTTTTTATCCAACTTTTTATTGTGGATATGGATAAATGTGTTTTTCTGAGTATGTTTAGGCCAGCAGAGAAGGCCTTGCTGGCCCTCCACTGTACAAGCCCCATAGGTTCTCAGGAACCGTCCCCTCCCTTGATGTTGAGATGATCATATCTTTCATATCATCTGCGTGTAATGGAAGCGGGAGTATGTTTTAGAAACCACACGTACACAAATTCCACATGAACACATTCACGGGGCTGTGATTAAAAAGCACCGCCACTGTCCAAAAATGCACTTTCACTTTTCCAGGCTCTGGTGAGTTGAGTAATGAGCGCGAGCGTGTTGTAGCTGTGCAGCGAGCTAAATGACAGGGCGGCGGCGGCGCAGGCTGACAGCGGGCTGTTTGATAGATGGGATGTTAATGAGAGGAGAGCAGGACTAACGCCGGGGAATGAGCCTTTAATGCCATGCTCACATGAGACCAGGGGCCCAGCAGACCTCCCCTGCCTTGGGGAACTCCAACACACACCAACGCAAAACACGACGACGGCGTAAAAGCAGTTTACGGCTCTCATTATCACCAGGCACGAAAAACACCTTTTAATTAGTACAAACTGTTAACGTAGACCGGCTCACTGACAGGTCAGTTATTATTAACATCGACTGCCATTAGTCAGGTATTTATATGAGGGTTAAAGCACAGTCAGGCTAATTGCTTGGTGTCAATGAAACGAAAAGAGGCAAATTTTTACAATTCACCGAATCAACTACTGGCTCCCGGCTCAGATGTGGCCCATTTCAACACTAGGATGGGTCAGCTCTACCAGAAGAACTAAGAACCAAGCAAAAATAGGATATATTCAGAATCCAAAAAGGGTTTAGTTGTCAGCAACTAGACTTCTTCTTGGAGATGAAAGACATTTCAGTCCTCATCTGAGGAACTTGAGGTGATTAGAGGGACAACACAGACGGGAAGGTTTGGAGAAAAAGCTAGAGAAGACAGATTGAGATGGTTTGGACATGTTCAGAGGAGGGACAGTGGAGACAGTGGTAGAAGAATGATTCTAGAGATGGAGCTACCAGGTAGGAGACAAAGAGGAGATTGATGGATGCAGTGAGGGAGGACGTGGAGGTAGTTGGACTTAGAGTTGAGGACACAGAGGACAGGGGGAGATGGAAATTCTTGGCTCTGTAAGTTTACGAAAAGATTGCTTTCTCAAAGCAGCAACGTAAAGATACCTCTTTTCTTCGCCCTTTGGGAGTTTCTCCCAGCAGTCTTGGCCTAAAGCAGAACAGAACACACAAGTTTAGGTTTCTGTCAACCTGGCCAAGCTCACTGATCGGAAGTCAGCTCTACCTCTAAAGTTTCCAACTTTATTCTATAGGTGAATGACTGTTTTGAAGTCAGTTGGGAACTCCACGTCAGGGAGCCGCGATTGGCTACGGGCCTACGTGCTTCGTGTCCCATTGATCACATGACATGTACAGAAATGTGTTTTCATGGTTTTGGAACCAGGGCAGGAGACGAAGTGTCTCCTCTTGGTCAGAGGCTAAATAAGTTTAACGGTCTTCATAATAAAAGATAACAGCTCTTATAGTTTGGTGGGAACCTGGCTGAGAGTCAGATGTTCTAACCACACTTTGATGGAACCACATATTCCCTCTCTTGTGAATACTGTAAGTATTTGTTTTACTAGAGCTGCTTAGGAAAATCATATTTAAAAAAGCATATACTTTTGCGAGTATTTCTTTTTTTTTCAACCAAACTCTACAACTCTATATTATTTTGTTATGATGGTTCGATCATGGATACGTAGTCAGAAACCCTGGACTTCTGTTTATATTTTATAACTAAATGTCTTTTTGTGAACCTTTTCTGAAGGATTTCTCCTCAGAAGAAAGTGGTTTTACTTTCAATAAGTTCTCACAAAAAATGAAGCCAACAGTCATGGCCTTTTTTTTTTATTTTACAAACCAACCAACTCCTCATTTTCAATGGCTACAGCTACAGAGACACGTGTTTGGTTGGAGTTAAGATTAATGTTATGTAATTATTCTTGAAATAAAATCAATCCCAATAGAGATTTATTTTAAGAATACACCTGGAGGACTAGGGAATTGAATGAGGTTTTACTCTCTATAATGTGCCAAAAAAAAAGTTGAAAAAGTTCATAGTTTATATTTAACTCATGTCTCTGTGTCTCTGGGCTTTTTCCAGACAAGCGTTGTTTTATTCTAATGTGACAATTTATTGTTTTGAGTTTCCAGATTCAGGTTCATGTTGCATAGTACTTGTAGGAGGTTTTGAGCAAAGCCTTTATTTATTTAATTCTGGTAGAAATTCTTTCTATACATGGTTTATTGTCGAACAGAATTCCCTTAAATAGTGGTCCCCAACCACTGGGCCGGGGAACAGTAGTGGTCCGTGGGTGAATTGGTGTTGGGCTGCAGAGAAATAATGTTTCCTTTTGGCCCCATCTGTCTATTACTTCCACTTGATCCATACCCATATCAACAAAAGAACTGACCAATAGAATGGCTAGGATTCCATCATCAATAATGCAACTATATTTGATTAGGAAATATTTTCTCGGTGAAGACAACAGTAAACTCAAGAGTCATTGATACAAGATTCTAACTTTTTATACTGGTCTGGTAGGAGAAAATTATAGGCTGTGTGAACTTGAGAAATCCTTGTTTTGTCCATGCTCATTTAATTCAGGTAGGAAGATTTTATGGGTAGGAGAATAGTTCAACAACCAAAAATTTAATTTGAATAATCTGCCACAACTTAACGACCGGTCCGTGAAAATAGTTTGAGACATTTAACCGGTACATGGCGCAAAAAAGGTTGTGGAACACTGCCTTAAACCTGTGGTTCCAAACCCCTGGGCCAGGGACCGGTACCGGTCTGTGGGTTAATTGGTGCCGGGCCGCAGAGAAATAATGTTTCCTTTTGTCCCCATCTGTCTATTACTTCCACTTGGTCCATACCCATATCAACAAAAGAAGTGACCAATAGAATGGCTAGGATTCCATCATCAATAATGCAACTATATTCTCTCCACTATATTCTCTCTCTATAAAATATCTAACCTTTTTATATCTGCCTGGTAGGAGAAAATTATAGCCTGGGGTAGGAAGATTTTATAGGTAGGAAAATATTTCAGAACACCGGAAATTTACTTTTAATGAGGGGTATTTATCTGCCACAACTTAATGACTGGTCTGTGAAAATAGTATGAGACATTTAATCGGTCCGCAGTGCACTGGGAAACACTGCCTTAAACGATATATTGCTTCTATATGTCAACAAGCTGGTGAAGTGTGATTATTCACTGCAGAGATTTCCCTCAGGTGGAAAATGGCAGATAAAAGCATCAGTGTGCAAGTCTTTCATGGAAAGAATTTGTGAATTCAAGGACACAGGAGATCCAGAAAGTGAGAAGTCAAACACGAGCAGATTAAAATCACAACGTTTCACACCTGGATGAAGTCAAATCTTTTTTCTTTAATGTCCTCTGGAAATGTCAAGGAGCCATTAGCCGGGATCAGAAGTATTTATTTTCTTACCTGCATGCTGACACGTCCTGTGATAAATTCAAGGGACAGGAGACAACCCTGCACTGACGGACAGCTAAAGAAGGGGCAAGGCAAACGCAGGATATTTGTGAACTCATTTTGTGGCCTGGACCTCGTATTTGCATGTCATTACTGACCCCACGTTCTACAAGGTGTTCATTCATGCGCGCTGCACCGCCCTGTTGCTTCTACACCACTACCTTACTTTAAGCCCCCGAACTCTAAAAACCGCCAGGTCTAAAGGCAATTAGAATTTATAAGTTATCGACTAGTTTTCCGTGGGAACAGAGCGCGACGATGTCCTGGCTTAAATCGGGAGAATAGAGAGAATAAGAATTCCCTTGACGTCTATTTTAAATAGGTCAAGGACGAGCGAAATGGACCCTGCAGAGGGTTTGATTCACTAAACACTTGTGGGCCTGTAAAATGTTGGCAGATGACAGATCGGCTGAAGCAGCGTCTCTCTTCTCTGGGTCTAATGTCTTTGCCAGCAGCAGAGATGGTGTGTCCGCTCAAAGCCCAAACCGTGTCCTCAACCGCGCGCTTCCATTTATCACCTTATCATTTATCCCCCTGGGTCTTCACCCGTGTCGGTGTCCTTCATCGACTCTGAGCGGGCATGTGACAGCTGTCATTAATGAGTCTAAATCCGGCGGCAGGCGGGGACGTCTCAACAGCTGGACGCCGGCGCACGCAGTAAGGGGATCTAGTTAGCACGTCTCAGAATCGGTGCTGAAAACAGACTGGCTCTGAAATGGTGGCGCTGTATGAATGTGGGCTCTCTCACACACACACACACACACACACACACACATTCCTCAAAGGTTGGCTCATTCACACTTGGTGCGATGTAGAGGAGTTAAGGTTAGCACGGATGGCGTGCTTCAGCACTTTTATGAAGCGCATTAGTCACGGCAGCATCTGCGGAATTCAATGTACATGTGACCATAGGGTCAGAGTTCTACCAGTTTAATGTCATCACAATAATAACTGCAAATGGTTGGGAGCGGTGGCCCAGCGGTTAATGAAGCAGACTTGGGTCCGCAAGGCTTCAGGTTTGAATCCACTAGCTGCCAGTTTGCCACTGAGGTGCACGAATCCTAGCACCATCCTGACCTACAGTGGGCTCACCACCCACAGGAAGGCTGGCAGTATGGTGCAGTGTGACTTGGGTGGTGCCGACTGCCCCTGTGGCCCAGTCACACATAAGCAGATGAGGATTAATTAATGAATTACTGCCAAAACATAGAACCTAAGCCGAGGTACTGCAGTCAGGAGCTAATGTCCAGAAAATACTACGCGTTTTGCAGATTCTCAAACTCAAATAAGTTTAGGGCCACTACCCACACTATCATTTCACCAATACAAAAGAAAAAATATATATATAAAAAAAATCTGTTTCCCATAGATTCTGTGTAATACATCACTGAACCAGAAGGAGACTGTGGATCAGGTATTTGAAAAACTATAGGATTTATCATGGAATGTGGAGAAATTCAACTTTCACATCAAGGTGAGGGCCGCAAAATATTGTTTCATGGTCTGCACATGGCCACGGGCCACTAGTTTGGTACCCCTGCTCTAGAACTAAGGACCAAAAAATTGCAAACTCAAAAAAAATCACTCCACACGCCATGGAAACATGTTTCTCATTACCAAAATTATACTTGTCAGGAAGTTAAATTGTTACCAATATCGTTAGCTAGTTTTTTTTGGTTTACGCCTGTTTTGTGTAATACCCTGTCCTTATCGGTCCTGGTGTCTTAAGAATGGACATTTGGCTGTATTTTATTAAGACCCACAGAACCACAGGCAACAAATATTGACCAGGTTGTCCAGTTAATGATTCTGCATGGATAAGTTGCTCTGCACTGGTGTCTTTTAATGTTAAAATGCTCATTTTGTAATTTTGGTGTAAATAAAACCTACGCTTTTCATTCAACATCTGCTCGGAAAGAAATGACTTTTTTCAGGCCATCACTTGAACTTCCTCTGGCCCTGACGTCCATCGTCACTTGACTCTCGCAGGTCATGAACCAGTCTTTCTCAGGCGGTGGAGAGCTTTCAGTTACTCACCTCGGGGTCAGAACAGCAATCAGCGAGCTAATCCCATACGGTGCTGACCAATTAGAAGCCTGCGTACACACGGAGCTGCAAACTGGGAACATTCCAGAGGCAGGTGGTACAGTAAAATGAGGTTCGGGGTCCCAGTCGGGGTCATCTGTGGTAGGTCGGGTTTAATGGGTCGGCCGGTTTCAGCTTCATCAACGAGCGTCAACGGTGCTAATGCTTTGAGAGCGAGTCAGCTCTTCCCGGAGCTGCGGCTGTCGATGTTCTCGCAGTCGCTGCAGATTCCACTGCAGCAAAGACTTCTGCTTGTCTTTGAGGACTGGTGTATTTTTACTGTAACTGATTCTCACCCAAACCAACAGTGTGGTTTGTAGTTAAAGCTTATCTGACCAAAGTCAGGGCGCAGGTATTAACGCGTGGTCACGTCAGTCGGCACGCTGCTCTGTTTCCATTGGGAAATAATGAGCACAAGTGTAATTGATGAAAAATAAAAGAAATGTGTGTTTTCTTATTTTTAATGTACCATATTTACACCTTATTTAACGACTTAGGAAGGTGATAATACTGACTATACTCACTGAAAACCTTTTCTTCTCTGTTAACATTAAACTTAAAAAGGCAGAGCAGATACTAACTGTCCACATCCATAACAGCATTTTAGAAACTGAAAATCACAGTTTTCTAGAAAGACCCTAAACCGTACCATTGAGTTTAAGCAGGAGAGGGCGTGGCGGTAACTCTTGCATTAAAGGACATTTTTTTTTTTTTTTGCCGACATGATTTTGTCTGAACTCTTAGTTTCCACTTCCATTATCGATCGATATGGACATATGCCCCCAAATTTGAGGTAAACATATTATATATCAGGGGTGTTGCGATTCACTCACATAACGATACAATTCATAAAAAAATATTAAACGGTCGATCCGATATATATATATAATCCGATATATAAATATATATATATATTTGCATTGGACTCTCGCCTGGTAAACATTAGTTTACCGTTAAGTTGGTATCTGTTAAGACAAACTAGCGTAGTGGCAGAGGTGGCCTAGCGTATAAGCTGTCTCTTATACACATCTTATTGGGGTGTGAAGATTCACTCACTTAACGATCCGATTCTGGAATGATTCATAAAAAATATTAAACGATCGATCCACTTCCATCCGATTCGCTTCAGTTCGATCCAAACCGAATAATTTGCTCATCTTCAATGTTAAGTACGGACCAAATTATATATGTATATGTATATGTATATGTACATATATAATATATATATATATGCATATATGTATGTATACATATATATAATATATATACATATATGTATATATATGCAGTTTATATGGTAACTTTTGTGTCCAGTGATGTTAATGTCTCATTGATGTCTTGTCTCAACACTCAATATATACGTCATATTAACCTATATAGTTTGGTCTGTACTCAACATAGAAGATGAGCTGATGTTTGTCGGCTGCGAGATGAGATTTATGATCATGTCATGTGTCTTTCCAGCCCCTGATGTGTCCAGACATTTTGACATGTGTGTCCACTCTCCTAATGTCATACTCCAGCTGGACACACCCTCACTCTCAGACATTCACCCCTAGTGGCAGGATTGCACACAGATTCATTTTGGTTTCACTAACTATCTAATAAATGTAAAATGTGGCCGTTGAGTGTTTGACCTAAGT
Source organism: Paraplagusia blochii (assembly GCA_016785265.1). NCBI lineage: Eukaryota > Metazoa > Chordata > Actinopteri > Pleuronectiformes > Cynoglossidae > Paraplagusia > Paraplagusia blochii. The sequence continues at coordinate 54,449 of JAFBJS010002040.1, read as the reverse complement.
GGTATTTATATAATGCAGTACTGTGATCTGTCTCTGTTCAAAGACACTAAACACTGACGCTGCAGATGGATATATATATATATTTTTCCAAGTTTCTATCTGGGAAACGTCGTCTTCTAAAAGAGGATCGTAAACGTTTATTGAAGACGTGGGATAGATTTCACATGGAACTAAGATGTAACGCAGTGTAAAACCTGAGACGTGAAGTTAGTGTTGAGACGGAGCCAGCAGAGAAAATCAGAGAGAAGGAAAAGAGAAGTCTTGGCTGATTGTTAGATTCCTGGAAGAAAACGCAGTTAATGCCCAGTGAATAGAGTTGCAGGAAAAATGGGATTTGAACCCAGACCTGCTGCAGACAACTCACAGAGACGGCATGCATTTTAATTTTTTCATTCATTCAATTATCTTCTACTACTCTGTTACTGGGTTGCAGAGGCAGCAGTCTCCACAACTACCACCCAAATCACACTGCCCCATACTCTGTGCCCTCCTGTGAGTGGTGAACCCATTGGAACGGTGCTATGGTCAGTGGCAGTAGACAGGGGGCAGCTTTGAGCACCGAGGGGGCAGTGAGTGGGGATTGTGCCATACTCACATTAACCAATTGTTAACTTGGCAGTTGGTGGACTCAAACTTGAAACCGTTTGGAACCAAGTCCACTTCCTTAACCACTTAGCCACCACTCCCACGTAATGGGGCTTCTGGGTATTTGCTAATGTTAAGCTTTGGTACATTTGTTGTTAATAATTGAAAAATGTGTCTAAACTAGGAATGGGCAAACTTTCTGACTCGTGGGCCAAAATTGGTCCTAAAATTTGGACACTCGGGCCGAGTCCAGAGCAGAAAGATAAATGGCTCGTAAAAGTCATGTATAAAACCTAAAAATCCTACATTTCTAATACCCTTACAGCGTCTTCTACTGGGAAAATGCAGTATTGCAGGGAAAAAGCAGTAGTTTAATGATAATATAAATACAATATTTAGTTTGGACAAGTTTGGTGGGCCACATTAAAAAGCTCAACGGGGCGCATCTGGTCCCCGGGCCTTAGTTTGCCAATGTCTGGTCTATACTGTAACATGTCAAAGACCTTTGCATTGGACTCTCGCCTGGTAAACATTAGTTTACCGTTAAGTTGGTATCTGTTAAGACAAACTAGCGTAGTGGCAGAGGTGGCCTAGCGTATAAGGGTCCCAAGGGTTTCAGGTTTGAGTCCACCCGCTGTTAGCTTCCCACTGAGGTCCACTGAGCATAGCACCGTCCCCACTCACTGCAACCCAGGCATTCCTGGAGCTTTGGTTCAGAGCCACTGTGACTGTTATTGGTCTAGAGCTCCAGGGTTACTTGCTAACATCTAAAGTGTTACAGAGTTACTTTTTTTCTCCCCAGTATCAAGCACCAACTTGAGATTCTGTCTTTTTGCTGCTCACTGTGACCCAACCATGACAGTCAGACTCTGCACCAACGTTGGCATCTTTTACCTCCTTATCTTGATGCTCTGTCAAATCACCATTTTTCATCCTGAACTGAAGACAGTGCTGCTGTGATCACAGCCCACACATCATCCATTGGGCGGAGCGGACAAGGTGGATTATGGGTAATCAGAGCAGGCCTCAAGACAGAGAACTGAGATGAGCAGCACAGGAATGCAACAGGGAGGGAGAGCAAGTTGACAGGAGTAATGGAGTATCGGAGTTTATCAGGCCCTGGATCGACATGTGGGAAGAGGGGCAGGAATGGACTGGGGTGAGGGAGGGGAGAGGGGTTTCAGGAGAAAGGGAGGAGGACTAGTATGATGGGTTAGTCAACGAGGAAACGCAGAGGGAGGAGTTTGATTATCAGTAGAAAAACACACTCAAAAGAACCAAACAGCTTTGTAGAAGTTAAATAAGTTCAACAGAGGCAGACATTTTTTATTCAAAAAGTCTGTAAATTTGTAAAAAGTCATGTAAAAAAATCTATTAGTAATTTTTTTTTATTTAAAAAAATGTTTTTACAGTCAATTATTTTGCAAACATAATCCATAAATTTATATTTTTTGCTTTACCTTGATGAAGGAAATAAAGAAGGAAAAAAAAAGAAAAACTCTAATATTTAACAAAAAAATTTTATGTGTAACTTTAACATTCCTTTCGTACACACATATATATACATTGAGTATTTGTTTTGAAGAAATAGTAATTTGTTTGTTTATTTTAAGTTACTTGGTTATTTTTATTTTGTTATTTTTATCGCTTTAGTGAAATCTGCAGCTGTTAGAGACAAAAGACAGTAATTAGACATTAATACAAACTTATATATAATTAAAAAATGAATTAATACAGTGTAAATAATATTTAGAATTTTTTTTTTACAATAGTCTATACAGTGGTTTATACAATGATCATAAAACTCAACATTTTTGCTGCAGGAATACATATTTTGAAGTATCTATTTTACAGAAATAGTCAATTTGTTAGTTTTTTATTGGTCTAGTGAAGTAAAAAGCCCTTAGAACAAAAGTCAGTAATAAGTAATTAAACAATAATAAATAAAATGAAATAATATGGTGTAAATAATATTTTTTGCAGTGATTTTTCGACTGTAACTCAATATTTCCGCTGCAGGAATGAATTTGCACACAATAAACCCATTTTAAACACATCATCATTTTGCCTTGATGAAGTATAACTAGTTGTCCTTATCCCTGAGTGATGTACTTTACAGAAATACTTCCAAAATTAACTCTGCGTCTCCTCTGCAGTGTTTTTCTGAGCCTGGATCCACAGACAGGATCTCAGTACTTATGGTCAGACCTTTTATCCACTGTCGTCTGCTGTCGTCTGCGATGATTGGCCCGTACAGTCGGACTGATGACACGGTGGCAGATGTTGATCACTTCAACGTTTTCAATCCACCTGGAAGCGTTCACGGTGGATGACGGTGAGGGAGAGACTAATGCGGCTCCTGGCGTTGTCCGGGGGACGGGAGTGATTGCAGATGAGCGCGGAGAGACTTTGAAAGCTGAAGGATTAGAGTATGATTGATCCGGTGGTTGGAGAGAAGGGAGACAGCGCTGGAATGTGAATGAGTGAGCAGTGAAGGGAGTGAGGGATGCTGAGTGTGTGTCGGGGGGGTGTTTTCCCAGACCTCTTCATGTCCCCTCTGTTTGACCCCGGTTTATGGCTCTTTTACGGCCCCTCCGTACTGTAGTCGTCCAGATTCTCCTCTCCTGGGCTCTGCTCCCCTCGTCAACCTCATCCCTGCGCCTCAGGCTGGGTCAGCTGGCCGCCTTCTTTAAACACTGGCTCTCGGCAGCGTTGTTTGAAGCGGGCGTCTCTGCGCTGCAGACGTTCTCGCGCGCTAGTACGTCACAGCAGGGGTGAAGTCTTAATATGTCCATATGTAGAAACACTATGTTCACGGAGATGTTCTTACACTTTACACCAGTCGTTCCAAACCACAAGATGGAGAACAGGAAGGTTGGGAGAAAAAGCTAGAGAAGACAGATTGAGATGGTTTGGACATGTTCAGAGGAGGGACAGTGGATACATATTGGTAGAAGAATGATCCTAGAGATGGAGCTACCAGGTAGGAGACAAAGAGGAGATTGATGGATGCAGTGAGGGAGGACAAATCCTTTTATGGACAAATCCTACAAGGAAGGAAAGCAAACAGTCACTGTGACATTGTGATCCACACCACTGTGTACAATGGTAACTTGCCCGTAGGGGGATTCAAACCAGGGACCTTGCTGAGCCAATTGCACTTCCTCAACCATTAGGCCCCAAACATGCGTAGCTATGGAATCACCAGGGACTCAAAGAGCAACTATGGCGAAGAAACATAAATAGTTCTCAGAAAAGCTGTGTTAAATACAGAAGGGTAGAAAAGATACGTGTTATCACTGGAGCGCCCCCTATGGGAAACAGCCCAGGAAAAGTCCCCACATCTTTTTTTATCATACCTCTCATTACTCTTTAGAACTAGAACCCAGGTGTTCCATTGGTCTTTGGTCTTTGAGTAATGATCCAAACCACTGGTTGACTGTTGGTGATCTGGTTTTGATCCACTGGTAAAGAATACATCAGCTGTATCTGTAACTAAATCTGTAACTAATGTAACTAATCTGTAACTAATGGTGATAAGAAATCAGCATCTGCTAACTAACAATCATCTGACTGGCTTTGACTCCATGTGTTTGGGGGTGAGATCCTTATTTTTAATTCTTTGGTATCATTTATTTTCCTTACATATTGGTCGATTAATCAATTTTAATAGACTGTTTTGGACGATATCGATTCATAAATCCAAAAATCATTTTTTTCCTTCTGTTCCCAACAACTTTACGTGAGCTCATGCCCCACAGGTGATTACGTATTGACGTGGTTACGCACGAGTTAACACACCCGCACGTAAAACAAATGTAAAAACAACATGGCACTAAAATCTAAAATCTAAAACTAGAGTCTGCCTTGTAATTTTGGGTCAAGTCATGTTAAATAAAAAATGCATGATGGATTAATATGACTGCCTTGAGTAAATTTGTGATGGAAATAAAATATTTTATTAGCAAATGGATCAAGTTTCAATTTTAGCTTTGATTCTTCTGAGAGTAGCGTTGGTACTGAACTATAATTGATATGACAAAAACTGAATCGAAAACCGAATCGAATCGTAAATTGAATCGAATCGAACCCTTGTGAATCGAATCGATTTAGAAAATTCGGATCAATACCCAGCCCTACCTATTGGCATATCTATGTCCTTATCTTTATAATATACTTGAAACAAATCATTGTTAATATTACTGATAAATGTACCACAGATACTACTGTCAATGTCTTGGTATAGTAGTACTCTAAAGAAGAAGACTGGACCAGAGTTGGGAAAATCTTTGTCCAAACTGAGATTTCGTCTCTGTCTTACATCTGCAAGTTTCAGGGAAGTAAGGATGAGAAAAGACCACGTAAAACACATGAGGTTCAGCAGTTCAATATGAAGCAAGAATGGAAAGGATGACATGTTTTGGACATGTTTGAAGGACAGATACTGGATATGTTGGACAGAGGATGTAAGGGATGGATCTGTCAGGAAGGAGCCAAAGAGGAAGACCATAAAAATTCCTGGACGTAGTCGAGGTGGACGAGGAGAGGGTTGTTGTAACAGTAGAGGACGTAAAACCTCATGTGAGACGATCTAGGGTAGTGACCCCTACAGGTGGCAGCAGGAAGATCGCGTCGCCAACACATCTTCGATGATTGACTTTCATCAGTTTTCAGAGTTGTTATATCACAGTCCATTAACGACGGGAAACGTCAGTTTTCCTCCAGAAGGAGTCGTTCTGAGTTCCCCCGACTTCACCTCCGCACCGTTCGCTTACTTTATATAATTTATGAGCCTTTCCTGCGCAGAGAACTCCTCGGCTCGGACGCTGGAAATGTAACATTCCTTTTCTATCGAGGTCCCAGAACTCGTTGATAGATGAAGGCTCCATGTGATCCAGCGCAGGCCAATCGCGGACATCCCTGGACTTTTCTGCCGTCAGACGCTAACGGCTGCCGTCGCATTAGTTTCTGCCACTTTTTCCGTCTAAACTGTACGCAGAAATCCCAGAGTGCCTGTCAGAAACATGGCCTGTTCTTTTTTACTCTAATGGAGCCTGTTCTGGTCACAGAGTCAGGAACGGTCCCTGACCCAGAGGAGTACTACTAGAGTACTTCATTTAAGCAAAACCACCTTATTAAACCAGTCAAGGTTCAAGACGAGTTCATCCAGGACTAGAAAACTTCAGTCACTGACTAGGATTGTACCTCTGTTCTCACTGTACTGCATAAAAAAAATCCGTCTCCCCTGTGATCCTGTTTGTGCAGGAACAGCAGACAGTTCTGCTGTGAGATTTAACAAGGTGAAAATTGGTGGTGGGAGGAAAAAGTCGTTTTTTTTTTTTTCTTTTTTTTCTTTTTCCTCCCTCCCTCTCTAAATTTAGTCTGAGAAAAATATGGTGAACAGATGCAGTAAATTCCACTAACAAGGGGAAGCGATCCTCTTATCCTGTATTAAATCAGCCCGGACCCTGTGACTACATCTTTACCTCCGCTCTGTGAGTTGGGTGAAAGACTTTCTCCTCCGCCAACAGGAACTGGGAGAAGGGAAGGACAAATAAATGCACCGCCACTGAGCGTCGCGTTGATATAATTCCTAGCGAACCAGATCAAAAGACCAGTGTAAACTGTATGATGTTTAGAAACTGTGTGTTTGTTGCTGTTGTTAATGGGTATAAACCAGACCTGGGCAAACTAAGGCCCGGGACCCAGATGTGGTCTGTTTGACATTTTAATTTGGCCTGCTAAAGTTGTCCAAATATACTTTTAATTCATTTTATGATTATCCCTCTGCGTTTTCCCTGCAGAGCTAGCATTTTCCCGTATTGTAGAAAAGGCTAAAAGCATTATTACCTAAGATCCACTAGGTGGCAGTAACCTGGACGATTCTCAAATTTCGGTCCAAAGAAGAAGTGAGACTGATAACTGAGTTGAGCCTAAACATGGGTGCTTGTTAAGTTTTGACAAAGTTGAGAGATGACAGTTATTGGCAGTATAAGTGGTTGCAAATGTTTTATTAGCGCCACCTACAGGCCAGAGAAGCTCAATGCAGATAATCACAAAACAAATAACTACTTGGTCAAACTTTTTACGATGAAGTTTTAGTCGAATTTAGGAAAATTCGTCCAGGTCTGGTCCTAACATGAAAATTAAATTTGTTTTTTCATCTTCTCTCAAGAATCCGACCCAGTAATCCACTCCGCCTGCTGCCTCCTCTTAGCTCCTCTCCTTATCTGTCTTTGCCTCCATGTCTTCTTCCCAGCAGTGAACTGCTGTTGACCTCCCTGTCATTGATTAATGTCCAACTCTTGACAACTTCTCTTCCTATTCAGGGGTAAGAAAGAGTTGAGATTGTGTACGATCAGACTGACTTGACAGTGGAAGGCCTCAGGTCTTCTCACAGACCTTCACGTCTGCGTTGATGGCAACATCACCTCAGTTTGACTCTAGTCTGGACTTGGTTTTTCTTCCTGCTCCTGTAAAGCAGTGTAGTTTTATTCCAGGAATAGACTGAACTATAGGATTCACCATAAAATGTGGAGAACAAATCTATAAAATATTATAAATTCAACTTTCACATCAAGGTGGAGGGCCGCAAAATAGCATTCCATGAGCCGCAAATGGCCCACGGACCGCGAGTTTGAGACCCCTGGTATAGAGTATATTATACTGTTCATATGAAAACTATAGTTTATTATTATATTTATATTAGACTTTTAGAATCTTCTTCTCTGTATCTTCTACTCTGACTCCAACTACCTCCATGTCCTCCCTCACTGCATCCATCAATCTCCACCTTGTCTCCTACCTGGTAGCTCCATCTCTAGGATCATTCTTCTACCACTGTCCATCTATTATCCAAAGTAACAAAAGAAATAGGTTTTACGGCTTTAACTGATACCTGCTGTTCTGCAGGGTCAGAGAGACAGACGGCATTTGTCCCCGTGACTCCGGCTGACCTGACCTGCCCCGGCCGGTTTCACGGGGTCTGCACGCCTCTGGTCAGGCTCTCCTGGTCTCCGCCCCTCCCCCCCTTCTCCAGACTCTACGTCACTGCAGAGTGACGAGGTTGCAGAGCGGTGGAGCTGGTGAATGAGGTTTCCAGACCTGAGGGAGAACGCGGTGGACGTCTCCTGAGGGAGGAGACGTAGATAAAGGAGAAGAAAAGCTCTGGGCTGATCTCCAGGAGACAAGACAAGGGGAGGTCAACAGGCATTTTAATGACGTCTTTGTTGTTGAGGCAGGAGTGTCCATTTGATGTTGTCTGTGAAGACCTGACCTGACAGTCAGGAGACTGGGCTGGAGCTGGACCTTCAACAGGACCTGCAGCCAGAGTTTGATGAAGTTTGATGAAGTTTTAGAGCCGTTTCAGAACAAAAATCTGAAAAGAATAATGCATAAAATAAATGTAATCAATTGTGGAACTCCATATCTTAGTTGATCAAAATTAGATTATACTATACATATTTTTTTTTCATTTTATCATATTTATTAGGGGTGTGTAAAGTATTCATTTTGGATCGAACTGAACCAAATCAGATCGAACTGGATCGTCTTATATTTTTTATGAATCGTTCCTGAATAGGATCGATGCCTGTGAATCGAGATATGAATCGGATCATATGTGAGTGATTCGTCACACCCTAATATACACTATATATATATATATATATATATATATATATATATATAAGGGTGTGCAAATGAATCGTTTTGGATCGAATGGAATCGGATCGGATCGAACTGGATCGATAGTTTAATATTTTTTTATGAATCGTTCCTGAATCAGATCGTAGCCTGCAAATCGAGATATGAATCGGATAGTTATGTGAGCGATTCGTCACACCCCTAATATACACTTTATTAAGGGTGTGCAAATTAATTGTTTTGGATCGAACTGAACTGAATCGGATTAAACTGGATCGATCGTTTGATATTTTTTATGAATCGTTCCTGAATCGGATCGTAGCCTGTGAATCGAGATATGAATTGGATCGTTATGTGAGTGAATCGTCACACCCCTAATATTTATCCTAAAATGATGCTTTAATCACCATTGCGTTAAGGCTTTATGACCATTTAAGATCAAGGATATGTGTCCAGAAGACATTTTCAAGTATTTTACTATCTTGGTTTTTGTTGTAAAAACATAGGATTAGTTAGTTGGATGTAGACTTGGGGTGTCAAACTCGTGGCCTGTGGGCCATTTGTGGCCCATGGAATGATATTTTGTGGCCACCACCTTGATGTGAAAGTTGAATTTATGATAATATTTTATAGATTTGTTCTCCACATATTATGGTAAATCCTATAGTTCTCCAAACCCTGATCCAGAGTCCCCCTCTGGTTCAGTGTGGTATTACGCAGAATCTATGGAAAACTTTCTTCTACGCGGTCCTTGGTTGAAACGATAGTGGGGCCCTCAACTTATTTGAGTTGTAGACCCCTGACGTAGACCTTGGACAGGAGCTGCAGTCAGACTTATCAGAGGACATGATGATCCCACTCAGACTTTTGTCGGTCTGTGCGTGTTTCATAAAAGAAGACATTTCCACCTCCTTGAAGATGGATCGACCTGTAATGGCCGTGACATCCCCTGGTGTAACAGAACCCCGAGAACCCCTTCATCAGCCCTGAGTCACGGCTGATTCTTCTTCAGTATTTATGCAGCTGCACCACCAAGTAGAACCAGAAGGTTCCACACGCAGGAACCCGAGCTTTAGCTCCAAACAGAACGTAGATGTAGATGAGATGGAGCAGAACTCTGAAGGAGAAGACAAGGACGGCGGTCCAGAACCGTGCATGTTCCAACGCGTCTAGTTGAAGTTCAGTAGGAACGCGGTGACAAATGAGCATCATTTCACCTCCACCTCCTCCTCCACCCGCTCCATTTCTACGTCTGTCACCACAGGAGGATTAAACAGCAGGATATCTTACACCGCTGTAACCAAAGAAAGAAAAAAAAAAGAAACCCAATCATTCATCTCTCTCGTATCTCCACCTTTGCTTGTTGCTCTCTCACTTTTCTTCTTACCCTACAGATGGAAAAACTTTTCTTTTCTTTTGTCAAAAGTTTACATATTCAGTTACATGGACATTAGAGGGTTTCAGATGTTTAGATGAGTGGACTTCCACTCTGCAAACTACTCCAAACGTGGGCTGCTGCGGTGGCAGCACAGTGATGAAAAGAGGAAAACATACTTGAGTGAGAAGAAGGAAGAAAAAAGTCTGTGCAAAAGTTATATCTCTGCATAAAAGCTAGAGAAGACAGATTGAGATGGTTTGGACATGTTCAGAGGACGGACAGTGGAGACATTGGTAGAGGAATGATCCTAGAGATGGCGCTACCAGGTAGGAGACAAAGAGGAGATTGATGGATGCAGTGAGGGAGGACATGGAGGTAGATGGAGTTGGAACAGAAGATACAGAGGACAGAGGGAGATGGAAATCGTTGACTCGCTGTGGCAACACCTGAAAAAAGGGACAAGACGAAAGAAAAAGATCAGCTCCGATACTTCCGATACATTTTTTGTTTTTGGTTTTTTGGAGAGAAAATGACTAATTTGACCATAGGTTAAATTGAAAAACCCTTTTTTAATATTTCTTTACATTGAGGTTTTTCACTGAATGCATTTCAATCGTCTAACTCGCGGCCCGTGGGCCATTTGCGGCCCAAAGAACGATATTTTGCGGTCCCCACCTTGATGTGAACGTTGAATTTATAATAATATCTTATAGATTTGTTTTCCACATTTTATGGTAAATCCTATAGTTCTCAAAACCCTGATCCATAGCATTACACAGAATCTATGGGAAACTGATTTTTATTTTGAAATGTTTTCTTTTGTATTGAACACTGGAAGCTGACGTGGTTCTTGCAAAATCCATACTTTGCTTTTATAGCAATGTTTATTAGAATAAGGACAGGAAACTCCAGGTAGCTCCACCTTCTTTGACTCCTCCTGACAAAAATATAATAAATCTCAAAAACATACAGAGTCGGGTTTAGGATGTAATTGGTTTGACATCTTTAGTACAAATTGCACAAACAACCTGTCGTCTTGACGGAGGCTTCATCTTTGAGAGGAGGTGAATTACACCTCACCCTAAAGTGCAACATAACAGAAGACGCCTCGTCTTCATAATGGACTTTCATTTCTTTCTTTTTCTTCTCTGGTTCCTCGGGAAACATCTGTAACATCTAAGAGCTCGGAGTGTGAATGATAACGGTCATGTGTTCTAGGCCCCGCGGCGTCTGAGGAGCTTCCAGTTTCCTCGTGTTTGATTATGAGCACTGGGGCATGATCCTCACCTCCTCTCCTCCTTCTCCTCCTCCTCCTTCATCTCCTTCTCCTCAAGTCAACATGTGGGACGTGGTGGGAGAACATGCGTGTGTGTGTGAGTGAGTGTGTGTATATGTAAGTGAGAAGCGATATCCGACCCTGAGGTGCCATCCAAGAGGCGCAGCAGACAAGTCCGAGCATGGATTCTTCTTTGGCTTCCACACAAACATAAACACACATCACACACACCACACACATACACACAGTTGTGTGTTCGCTGCTGGAACACAACTGACAAACTTCGTAGGAAAAATAACGACAGACAGGGAAGGAAGGCAAAAGTTTTATTGCAGTCGCGGCCGCACGTCATGACCAAGAAATCACCAAAACTGCACCATTAAGACACCGTAAATCACCAGCAGGGGAGTTTCCTTCAAATCATCTCTGAATCTGTTTTTATCTGAATTAACTTTCTCAGCTGTAATCAATGCAATCAGTCCAGATATGATTGTAGTTTTAATTTCTGCGAAATGTTCTTTTTCTGCAGTAAACAGCCCATAACAACAGATTTTATTTACATTTTACTGTTTACAAAAAAAGTTTACAATTCATGCATGTTGCAAAATGTCAGTTCTCAACATTGTCGGTATCAAAGTCAACAAATATTTTAAGAATTTGTTTAAATCCAATGCAAAATTAATTGTCAGTTGCCGGGTCGCTGGGGCAGCTGGCACCACCCACATTAAATTGTACCATATTTTACCCACCTTCCTGTGGGTGGTGAGCCCACAAGAAGTCGTGTAGGTCGGGACGGTGCTATGCTCAGAGCAACCTGGCAGCTGGTGGATTCGAACCTGAAGCCCTGCAGACCCAGGCCCGCTTCTTTAACCACTAGGCCACCACTGTGGACATGAATAAACCATCGCTTCATTAAATAAATCATTAATAGTTTTTGCTATTATCATGAGGTGTTCAAAAACTAACCACTATACTAAGTCGCTGCCACCTAGTGACTGGAGGCTCGTTTTCATTCTTGCATAGCCGCAGTCGTTCATCAAAGCCTCACGTCCCTCAGTCTCCACACTGTGTCCCTCTGCTGGGGTCCCGCCCCACTATTTGAGCATCATTAAATAATTTTCTTGTTCAGTTATATAATAAAAATATATAAAAATATTATTGTCTAATTCAGACCAGTTTACCTTCACTCACACACACATTCCCCGTGTTTCCTCTTATCTGTGTTTATCTCTCACACACAGACAGAGAGAGGAATCCCAGGCATGTTGTGACCATGCAGGCCAGGGAAGAAGAAGAGCTCAGTGTGTGTGTGTGTGTGTGGAGCCGTCCTGCTGCTCTGGGCTGTGACATGATGAACAGATAACTGCGCTCGCTGCAAGATGAAAGCTTGGAGATGTCTTTATCTCTCGGTGCTTGTTCGTCGTCTGCATGCCTTTGGTGCCGTCGTCCTCTGCTCCACTACAGTCAGGAAAACTGTTGTGTCATGACTGACGATGGACTTTCTGTCTCACCCTGGTCTCCAGGAATGACTCAGGTGGCCGTAAAGTAATCTGTCAGGAGGTTTTTCCTGTTCTTACCCAATCAGCAGGTCTAACATGATGTGCTTGATGTTCTCCAGAACTGGAGTAGAAGAAAAACGTACTCAAATGTCACATCAACTCCCTTAAAAGTTACATTTTCTAGGACATTTTCTATAGTGATGGTCCTTCAGAGACATTGGAAGAGACAATCAGAAGATAAAAAGTCTTTAGGCATTGTCTTTAGATGCTAGAACGCATAGAATATTGTTTCAAAAAAGTCCTTTTTTGGCAATCTATCTTCTCCTAACTGGGTGTCAAAGGCAGCAGTCTCCACGACTGCCACCCAAATCACACTACACCATACTGTGAGCCTGGCTGTGGGTGGTGAGCTCACTGGAAGCACATTATCCATAATATATTTTAAATTTTATTATATTTCTGAATTATAATCTTGAGAAATAGTATTGATAGTTAACTTCAGGATTGGCTCTGTAATGGTTTAGGGCTTGATTTTAAATCCTGTCTCAGCCCACTCCCAGCATTGATTCCAACAAAACTCTTTATTTATTATGAAGCCATCAGGGTCGTAAAAATGTCCCGTAAAAACCATGTTTAACGACCTTATATTTGCGGATATGTGTAAGTGTGCGTGTCTGTGTGTGAATGTGTGTCTTGTGTGTGTAGTAGCTGCACCACATCCAGTGTGTGTTCTCTCGTAGTTTCGCTTCCAAGCCGTGTATTAAATATCTGAGGCCATTTTGCCTGAGAAGAACCAGAATGACTGGAGCTGAGTGCGTTGTCATGTTCGTTATTAGCTGCTGGGCTGTTGACCTTGAGCAGCACAGACAGTTCCTACAGACGCAGCCCAGTGTGAAATGAAACAAGGATCTGCTCCTTCTTCTGTTCTTCCTCTGGTCACGACACAAATAATGATGTTGAATCACGTTTAGGAACGAGTTTTAACACAAAGAAATTTGACGCTTCGCAAAACGGTCGCGTCATCTGCGTACAGTTGTTATACGAATGTAAAAGGCAGGCGAGTACAACTGGTGTACGGTTACTACATTCTCCTCGCCGTTACTCCACACTCTTGGTTCAAGTATTTTTAGTAAATGTCGGAAACAGACGGTGTTTCTCTACAAGATTAAATCGTAAAAATGATCTTAAAAGAAATTTGTCCCAGACCACAGTTGGGACAAGTTGACCGCCAATTTTTCATTTTCCTAAGTGACAGAGAGGTGGAGGACGTCTTTGACTTCCATGTTTGGGGAATGTTTGGGCGATTGGAAAACTTTTGGATATGCTTTTATTTTGAAAATAATGGCATAGATTTTTTGGCAAATATGCAACACGGACAGGAAGGTTTGGAGAAAAAGATAGAGAAGACGGATTGAGATGGTTTGGACATGTTCAGAGGAGGGACAGTGGAGACATTGGTAGAAGAATGATCTTAGCGATGGAGCTACCAGGTAGGAGACAAAGAGGAGGTTGATGGATTCTGTAAAGGAGGACATGGAGGTAGTTGGAGTCAGAGTTGAGGATACAGAGGACAGGGGGAGATGGAAATTGTTGACTCATTGTGGCAACTCCTGAAAAAGGGACAAGTTGAAGGGAAAAGAAGAAGATTGGCAAATAATTAGGATTAATGGTGATAAACAGACTAAAAAAGGACATTTTTTTCTGGATCCATTGCTGCAACAAGAGTTGTTGAAGTTGCTATAGTTTTTTTTGGGTGGAGCTTTGGTCCTCAATCAGTCCTGACTCCTTGTGATCCATTTGACAAGGGTCTCAGTGAGCTTGTCCGTCCTGGACTTATTTATTGTGCTGACGTAGTCGGGTTTCTTCATAGAGTAAGTGTTCTTTATCCTCAACACAAAGATCTGAGAAGGAACTTTGAAACTCCACGTTGGATCCATGACCAGGTCGACCTGAAGGAGCAGCTCAGTCACGGCTCTCGTTCATGGACGTTGTGTGAAACACAACACTGTGCTTTAAAATCTCTTCACAGTAAAAAAAACTCCTCAGCTTCTCCTTCTGCTGCTCCTCCATCCTCCACCACCTCCCCAGCCACATCCTCCTGCTTCTCCTCACACTCCTCACAGCTCGGTCCTGAGACGGAGATCCGGGGGTGATTAACCTTTAATTAATCAAATGTCGATGCTGCGTTCAGTTGCCTTCAGGGAACCCTTGTTTCGTTCTGCCTGCTTGCATCCAGATGGTTGTTGACTGAAAACAGCGACGGAGAAGAAGGCCTCATTCGCCCAGTTTACAAGACCGGGCTTTGTTCAGGCCAGCGATGCGGTAAATGGCCCGTCTTTGAACCCGTGACTTGCTTTATAGATCCCTACATGATGTGATCATTGGTGCTGTTTCCATTCAGCCAGATTGAAGAGCTGGAAACTGGTCATTTGGTTTGTGGTGAACGTGGTTCTTTGGTATCACTCAGCCATATTAGCGGAGACAGGCATTTTTTACTGCTACAGTCACTTTTAATAGGATTTCTGCCCTCAGTGCTCTTGGTGTTTTCTCATGTGTGTGGATCCTCATGGTGACATCACACTGTGTTTATACCCTTGGCTATAAGACATGTTGAGACAGTGTGACTGACCATTTAGACCAGGGGTCTCCAACTCAAATAAGTCCAGGGCCACCACACTCAATGTCATTTCACCGAAAGGCTGCGTCAGCTTTTAGTGTTCAAAAAAAAAAAATGTAATAAAAAAATCAGTTTCCCATAGATTCCGTGTAATACCACACTGAACCAGTAGGAGGCTGTGGATCAGGGTTTGGAGAACTATAGGATTTACCATAAAATGTGAAGAACAAATCTATAAAATATTATTATAAATTCAACTTTCACATCAAGGTGGGGGCCGCAAAATATCGTTCCACGGGCCGCAAAGGGCCCACGGGCCACAAGTTTGAGACCCCTGTTTTAGATAAAGACCTGAACGCTGCTGATCTGTGCAGATGTGTTTTTTTGCTTTACCAGCAGAAATCAGCTGTTTTCTTCAATTTCTTGTTAATTTTAATACTTTGTTCAACTAAAGGGGCATTTTTGGACAAATATAATGACAATAAAAATACTTTATATTACATATATTTATTTTTATATATAACTATATATTTTTTAATATACAATGGCGAAAGAAAAGTCTGATTTTTTTACACTATTGTTTTTTCTATTTAAATTAAAACCTTTTTGTTTCCTTTTTAATCATCAGGCCAAATATGATGATTTTTTTTATTCATGTCTTCTGGGACAGGGTATTACCAAGACAATATATTATATTATTATTTAAATATATTTTAGACGCATACACACTTATTACTTGGGCTAACAATTTTTTTTATCAATCTGGCGCCTAAGGCCACTTAATATTGCCTTATTTAAATTATTTTGTTTATTTGTTATTTTTTAATCACCATATTTTTTAAATAAACCCACTTCATATTTTTTTTTACTGAGACATTAAAAAATGGCAGATTTTTTTAGAGTAAACAAAATATTTCTTTTTTTAATTTAACCGTAACTTTTACGTCCTCCGATAGAATTGATTAATTAGAAAATATTTTTAAAAAGTCTCAGAAAGGTGTGAAGTTCATCCCATCAACATTCTTGTTAATTACATATTTTGTTAATTTTAACAAAATTACTTAATTACCAATCTTGTTATTTTACCAATTAAAACAACGAAGAGTTAAAAGAATGGCCTTTTCCCCTTTTTTTCATCTGGATTCAAATAAACCAACACAGCTGCGTTTCATTGGGATAAATTTATGGATTTATCTTGAGTGTTTTCCATTTGGACAAATTTATCAGATAAATGTCTTTTAAAACATGTTTTCTCTGTCTTTATCACTGAGAAGTAGCTGCTCTGCCACAACCCAGAGTTCGTTCCCGCTGCAGAACTCCATTCGTCTTCTTCTGCCTCGTCTTTCCGTCTTCTTTCCGTCTTATCTTTATTTTTCCAGCCAACATCTGCTGCGTTTCTCTGGATGTGTAATTTGTTGTGCGCTCTCTGCGCTCCGGCCAAAAGTTCTCAGCTGAACCACGTCTCACTATGAAGTGCGCTCTCCGTCCAGCAGAACATCACTCTTCCATGGTCCACTAAGATGAAGACATGGAATGGGAGGACACGGCGGAGGGAACGGGTTACCCTGCTGTGTCCTCGTCCAACGCAAACACTGTATCGTGTGTATTTGGATGTTGGTCGTTGACCTCCTCTGCACGGTATCATCATTTTTCCACCTGCTCGGTTATATTTTCATACTAAACTTTGCAGCTGGACTCTTTGGAGACTGTACTGCTGAGATTTTAGAAAATAAGTCTTGTCCATTTTGACAATAAACTCCATCTTTAGTAGGACGGTGAATGGGGGACAGGTTAATTATAGACAGTGTGCTCAAAATATCCTTCCAAGTGCAATGAAACCCTGGCTAAAAATCATGACCTCATCTCAACACGATGGTGTCACTGAGTTGCTACTCCCGAAATGTTTCCTTTCTTTTAACCATTTACTGTCTGTGATAAAATTGCTGTCGTGTGATTGGTCAATTAACTTTGACCACAACTGCAGGAGTGAATGATTATTCACGTCAGTCAGGAATTTGATTATAGTGAATTGTGTAGGTTCATCCTAGTGATCTGTGAAAATAATATTTGGATTTTTGTTAAAATGGAAAATAATGGGCCAATTATTATATAATGATATATATTTAGATAAATACACAGAAAGTATACAGTGTGTACTGCAGATATGTACCGTATGATGGAGACAGATGGACACAATGAACCCTAAATATACTAGTCTGGGTTATGTTGCACGTAGTAACGTGTCCACGTTTCAGTCTGAGCTGTGATTACAACATTAAATTACTTCCAGATCCATGAGACACACACACACACACACACACACACTTCCATTCATATATACAGTACGTCTATCAGAGCTAAATGCCTAAGACCATAGAAACAGTTAGAAACAGTTTATATATGCATGTATTTACAGTATATATATGTGTGTGTGTGTGTATTAAACGTCTCTATATAGTGACGATTAATATATGCACACACATATATAGTATATGTATATATACATATATTTATACAAATACAAACACAAACACACACACGCATACACACATATATTTATTATATACAGACATACAACAAATATACAGTATATGCATATACACATATATACAGTATATATATATATATACACTATACATACACATATTTATACATATATACACATATATACGTATATATACGTGTGTATATATGTATAAATATATATATATTTATACATACATATGTGTGTTTTTATATATATACACATACAGTATATACATATATGCACCTGTATATGTGTATATATACGTGTTTGTATATATGTACAGTATAAATATATGTGTATATATGTATATACTGTATATATGTTATATGTCTGAATATATCATAAATATGTGTGTGTGTGTGTGTGTGTGTGTGTGTGTGTGTGTGTGTGTATATACACAGTATAAACATGTGTGACATTGTACTCACCCACCCCTCCACCCCCCATGTCCATCTGTTGAAGGTGTGGTCTTTCCTCCAGCTGGATGATGCATTGATGCAGTCGACTGTTTTATTAGAAAGTATCCATATCACAGTGTCCACAACAGTGGACTGAGCAGTGATCAAATGTCCGGCTTCATGAACTGGACACAGCGGCTCTGTGTGGGCTGTCTTTATTACACAGGAGTGGGATCTTCGTCTCTATGTCCCCATGTGTCCGTGTAGGGATGTTCAGTTTGAACGAGATGTGATGTAGAAAGACTCGTGTGACCCTCTCGTCAAACAGTGGTGTGTATTTTTTCTCTGGTCACGTCAACCGTGTTTTATTTCCTCTTTTTGTTTGTTGACCTCCTTGTCCATTAGTGACATCTGAGGGTTGAAGGTAGAAGAGAAATCAACATTTCTTTTAACCTTATATTTAAACATTATTTTATACCATTATTTACTGTATAGTCACCAAAGCTGCATCTAAGGAGCCACAGTTTTATAGTTGCTACAACTGTGATTCTGTAGATTAGCGTCAATATGGTTAAAAAGCTGGTGCTGTACAGTATACCTTAGTGGTAGGAGACTGTCCGTCTGTCCGTCCATCCATTGAAAGAGATGGATTGATGGGTGGGTGGATATATACAGTATATCTACATATCTATGTATATACTGTATATATATATATATATATATATATATATATATGAATATAATATGTGTTTGTATCCATTAATCTATCTATCTCAGTCTGTCTCCCTGTCGCTCTCTCTCTCTCTCTATACTTATATATATATATAAGAATATATATATATATATATATATATATATATATAGGGCAGTGTTAGCCTGGTGGTGAGGGAACAGGACTGGGTTCCAGGTTCAAAGACACCATCTGCCAGGTAACCATCCATCCACCTTCCATCCATCCATAACAGATCCGCAGTGATTTAGTGAATGACATCATCGATTCGTATACTATGAATATTTGGACTTTTTTTTTTTTTTCAGTTTGAATACATGAACAAACGTCTTCTCTCATGTCTTCACTCTGGTCTGTAGAGTCAACCCCCTGTGTCTACTCCTCCTTTAATGAAAGGTCTGTGGTTGCAGTTACAGTTCAGACAGGGTTTGTTGCTGCCCTGCAGGTAGACTCTTAATCTTCTGAATCCTCTGCAACAACAACAGTCATCCCTGGTAAATCACCATCTTGTTTACTTTTAAAACATGTTCACAAACTCCAAGACAGTAGTTCGTCATTCAGCTGAACTTCCTGATTGTCCGCAAATTGGGGAAAAAAGCTTCCAGTAATCCGAGGCTCTGGCCCCTGGACTGGTCCTTTAATTGAGTTATCACTGGTCCAGACTTCAGCCAGGGAACAGATCAGTTTGAGAAAGTATCGGCCAAACGGAGAAGTTGATTGTTCTCAGACACTGAGTTTACTGGCCACGACTGTGGAATCCCATGATTCACTGGCTTCATTAGATTAGAGATAATGTCATGAAAAGTGGATTTGTGGATTTGGGTTGTTCCGAAGTGTCAGTCTGTGCCGCTCCAGTGTGAATCAGCACCTTGTTTTCGTGCATTCCTGCTGTAACTGTGAGATCCAGATTGCAAATTAATAACTAACTTTCTTTGCCAGGGAGCAGATAAAAGAGGGATAATTTAAGGATGAGCACTTTGTTCTGCGTGTGTGTGGAGATACCAAGCAGTGGTGGAATTGAAATGACAGGGAGACATTAGTAGAAGAAAGGTTGTCAAACAGACGGGGATGTTAGACGTGGGTGGTGGAGGTGGGGACGTGAAGGTGTGGAAAAAACAAAGAAATGTCAGAGGATCCACTGATGGTGGGTTTCATAGATTTAAGTCAGTGTTTGAAGAAGACAGGAGGGAATTTTTGTATCGTTCCAATACCAGGTACACAAAGTACAAGCATCATAGGCATGAACACATTTAAAATGCAAGGTATTGTTACGATACCAAGTAAAGAAAGGTCTCAGGAGTGATCTGTGATAGAAGAGAGTCAGCTAAGGTGAAGGGAAAGGTTTACAGGACAGTGGTGAGACCAGCCATGATGGATGGATTAGAGACACT